>PVIA01009337.1:0-62076 GCA_004024845.1 Tonatia bakeri
GAGGTGTTCCTTTCCATCCCCCTAGCCCAGAGCATGGCCATAGCTATTTAGCATATTCAGGCAACCAGCCCAAGGCTATAGGTATGTTAAATAACCATGCCATGGATTAGCTGCAAAGCTGCCCTGCACGTTCTTGCTCTGTGTGCCCCTTCCCCCAACTCACACCTGTGGTGGGGGGGAAGAGGTAAAAAAAAACATCCTAGAGTCTCTGGACACCTTGAGTTCTGGGCCCCATTTCAAATGTCCATTTGGGGTCCCCTCCCTCTTGGCTGCACCCTGTAACAGTTGTGTGCTGAGATAAACAAAGTTTATCGACTTCTCTCCGGTTTGTGACAGTATCTTGAGATTTTTGGCTTATGGCTTGTGGCTTTTGACCTCTGACACCATTTAAAAGGGACCATGCGCCTTGCCTCAGTTGCCATAGGCGATTTGCACTTCACCTTGAGCGCAGAAGGAGAGTTGTGTAAATGCTTCATGAATATTTTGCAGGATGTTGACTAGGTCACGGAAGTTCTAAGAAGCTGTGTATAGTTGCTTTATGTTACACTGTGGTGGTCGAAATGCATGAATATTCGAGTTTCAACACTAAAGGTTTAAATGAGAAAATTACAGGACTGGTTGATTGAGCTCTTTAAAATCAGGAACAGTGACTCATTCATATTTGTGCCTCGAACTCGTGCACAGTGTCTGTTTGAACCAGTGAGAACACGAAAACTGTTTTTTAACCTCATGCACTTAAAACCATTGAAGTTTGTCCTTGAAAGAAAATCACCAGCCTACAAGAAAAAGACTGACAAAACCAGCTTCTGTCAATGACCACAGATGTCATTGAAATCTAGATTTCTCACTTGGAATCTGAATTTAATTAGCTGCTATGATTAGAAGCTAATTATTAGAAGTGGCCTTGGAGAAAACAGTCCCACATCGCTCCTGCGCTATCTGATCTTGAACTTTTCCATTTCTTCCTTTATTGTTTCTTTTCTATCCAGGCATAACCGCATGAAGAATGTTGAAAATGGAAGTTTCCTTTCATTGATATTCAAGATGGCATTTAGCTCAGAACTTTATTATTTAGAGAGAACATGTAGCTAATACTCACAATGATCTTGTTCCATTGATATTTATCTGCAGATTAAAGACAGTTGCCTTTCCCTCACCTGTTGAGGAAGTGCTTCCTGCCACTCATTTTCTCCATAACCTCAAGTAAATCTTCACTGGTTCAATAACAATAAGCATTCTGATTTTACCATGACATGATGTTTGGGAAGAAAAATCTAAAATCTTTCACATAAAAGAAGTTTCATAATCATAAGATATGAAAAGAGGGAAAATGTATGCTTAACCGTAGGTACTTTTTACCATGAATTTCCTGACCTTGATTTGATTAAATTCTCAGGCTAAAGATTGCAGCAATATAGATTTCTTTACAGTTTAATTGTTCATTTCATTGAACTTTGAATGAGAAAAACCTCAACGTGGGGCACAAAGGGTGGTAAGCGGAAGGAGAAGTTAAGGACGGAGCTACTCTGCAGATCAGAGCATTTGAAAGTGAGCACTCAATGTGACAAGAAGCAAAACCACAGGATACCACGTACCCTTGCAGTTCACGTTGCTTCTCAACCTATTCAGAATCTTCCTATTGTGTGCTCCTACATCCTCTCTCTTTATTTCACAGATGTCGCTGGGGTAGTTAACCTGGTCCAACCCTGAAGGACTCAGGGGAGGAAGGGGAGCCTTCTGCCTGAGGAGTGTTCCCATCCTGACATGCACAAGAAATGAAGACATCGCCTACCATGCTTGGAATTGGGAAGTCATTTTGGGTCCTCTTCTTAATCTCACATCTGGGCATCTGGAGTATTGACGGTAAAGCAACTACTTAGATTGGGTTTTGTTTCATTTTCCAGGAGGTGTTGGAGGTAATGTTTTTCCTTTCTGATCTTGTAGGATGTGGCATTTATGTGAAGGACCATGGTAGACAAAACCAAGTGGTTAGACTTGCTCACTGAAGACATTGTAGGACACAAACCAAATTAGAACATGGTGTTTCCTCACTTTGGCCGATTTTCTTAAAACGTGTTCTGACAGTAAGAAAAGGAACTGGGCAGATGTTCTAAGTAGTTAGGTACAAATTTATCACCACGACTAACCAAGCTGCTCTGGATGTCACACTGATGGCGAGTAGTGTGTTCTTTGAAAACTGAAGCTTCACAGAGTGAGTGTTATTTTGTTCACTGGGGTAGGATAAGTATTGAATACCTGACTTCGTGGTTACTCTTGAATAATGTTGCTAATTAAAATCACATGACTTGCTTCAGTGGGGTGTGTGCCTGGAGAATACTGATTGAGAAAATGCTGGGAAATACAGGATTGGAGTTTTCTGTTATTGCGGCTCCGAAAATGGTTCTGACTTGAGTGTCAGTTCACAGAGAAAACAGCTTGGGTTCTGCATGGATGATGTTTGGCCACTTCTGCAAAGTTTTGTGTAAGCAAACGACCAATTTCTTCCTTCTGGTGAGTTCACTTGCTCCCTTCCATGGACACAGGAGCCTGCATGTTGTGAAGGGGGAAGGGCTATGACTAGCCAGTAGATGTTTTGGATTTTCTCAGGTCAGGTTTCCAATATCTTACTTCATGGTCCCCTCGAGCACACACACTCTCACCGGTTTGTGTGCTGTGGTTTTAAGTTGGAAAATGTGGCCCCTGAAACCTGAGCAAATGTCGTTTTCAGTTCTGGAGCTGGGTGCTTCGACGTTTGTCCCCACAGTGCCAGGACAGCATGTCACCAGGGGCAAAATACGTCTTCCCTTCAGTCGTCTAAGTATTTTTGTGTTTGTGTGTTTTTATGTGTGTGTTTATCTTTTATTATGTTGACGAGGGGTTTAGATGGTTGATTGGATTTTTCACTTCCTGTCAGATGCCTACAATCACAGAGCAAAAACTGGAGTCAAATTTTATGAAACAGAATTTATACCAACTTGAAGAATGTATGAACTATTCCCTGTAAAATTAAATAAATGAATTTTTTAGTGCTGTATCACACTGAGATTGGGGTACAACTTCTACTCCCCCTCCCAATGTGCTTACAAAAAAGAACTGGAGTGTTAGAATTGGGTTAATTTACTGGTTCTGCCACTTACTGTGTGACTTTGGTTGAGTTTCTTTTCCTCGTTTACCTTAGTTTCCTTCTTTGTAAACTAGAGACAATTGTACCCAAATTATGGGCCTATTGTGGACACTGTAAATCCAGTAATATGGATAAAGTAGCTGGCACAATAAACGCACACAATAAAATGTTAGTGGTATTTTTGCTAATATTCTTATCATCAAGCAACTCCCTCCAATTCAATTAAATGGAAGTAAGTTTTAACATTATTATTTAAAATAGTTGAGTTTTTAAAGCTAAAATAAAATGAATGAATGAAAGATATTACACGATGTATTTAGTCCAAAACATAGTGAAGCAAATTACTTGGAAACTGAAATGGAAAGCCTTGGGCAAAGTTCTAGCCAGCTGTCTTACAGAGCAGATGACGAATCACAGCATTACTTGCATTGAATTTAGGATACAGGTTGAGATAAGGAATGTTTGGTGAGATTTGTTCTCCCAGACAGAGCTGATGACTATTTCTTAAAAAGTGTATTACTTTTAACCTTTATGTCTTGGGGAGTTCCTGTAATTCAGTTAATTTTTAATCACTGAATTCTTTATACTGGCACAGTTTCAGTTTCTAAAAATAATCTTAAAATTTTTTCCCCTTCACTTCAAAGCAGTGTGAGATCTGTGTGCCTCTTCCCAGGAATCAGGCTACATTGAGAATAAGTTTGGAAACAATGGAATGTTCTCTACAGATTTCCTTCTTTATAGTGAAATTATGCTTACTTGCTTTTTGTGTTTCTCAACAAAAAATTCAGGGGGGCACTGTGCCCCTCAGTATCTGGCATAGAAATTCTGTCCTGAGGAAAGTATGTAAATGTCAAAGTGTTAGCACCTTCCCTTCTGGGACAGGTGGGCAGATCATGCTGGCAAGAACTAGGCTGCGGGTGGAGAAGCCCTTGCCAGTCACCTGCCTCGTGGTTGGTGAGCAGCTCCAGCTGTGAAGCCCTGGGCCCCTTGTTCAGTCCAGGGTCAGCCTGAGATTCCACCTTCAAGCAGGAAGGAGCACTTCAGTTAATGTCTGACAACCACTCGGTACTGTATATGGTCCTGAATTAAGGCTGTTGGAAATCTTTTATTAATCACTGCTTATTGTGAGGAAAAAAAATCTGAATCTGGTCTAGTACCAGTGGACACTCATAATAGTTTGGCTCCTTTGAGAACACAGTGGTTGTGGCCAAGTCTCCACCTGAGCCTGTCCGTGTTCTTTTTAGCCTCTATTGTGGTGGTTCAGTGTGGACTACGGATCCCTACTCTGCACCTCACACAGACTGCGTTGCTTTACTGCCAACTGACCATATTGTGGGGTTGAGTCAGAGCACAAACATTAGCCGGGAAGGTGCTCTGCATCTGTTTCTCATTCTTTTCAAGTTTCAGGGTCATTATCAGGCTTATTTCTTCGGCGATAGCTATTTGTTCCTATTGAAACGGGCACAGGAGATGGAGCTGTGCCTTCTGCCAAATGCCTGGGTATTATCACTCTAAGAATGCGTGCCACAAATATGACTGTCTTTGTTTGCTATGAACGTCTAGGAATACATTCTGCACTACAGGATTTCCTGGATTGTGGTATGAAAATGTTAATCTCTGTGCTGAAAACAGCCTTGAAGAGACTTTTCAAGCACCGATAAGCTTTTTAATTAACTGTTGCTTCCTCTGTCCCACTATTAGAATTTCCTCTATTGTAATTTTGAAGTCAAATGTAATTTTGAACTTAAATGCTATCTCACTTCACTGGGACTGTCCTAAATGGTTTCTAGTACTTGTGAGTCTCACCTTTGCCTAGAGTTCAGAATTGTTGAAAGAACATGTTCACAGGCATTTGTGATTAGGTCCGAAAATGAAATCAGTCTTTTGCTTTGTTCTGTGGAGAGGCAGTGGCAGGACTCTAGAGCCAGATTGCCTGGATTACTATTCCATCTCTGCCATTTACTGGTTCTGTGACTCTCTGGTACTCTTTCCTCATGTAAACAATAGGGACAATAATGATACTAACCTTATTGGGTTGTTGTGAGTATTAAGTGAATTAATTCTATAAAACACTTAGAACAGTGCCTGATGAATCGTAAGTACTGTGCAACTTTAGTTAATAATATTTTTTTTCCTTTTAGTCCAAAATTGAATTATCTTGAGAGCCCACTCAAGTAGTATTAGAAAACCATCTCTTAGTTGGGTTAACAAAAGTCATCTGTAAATAACTCTTGACATCATTAGTTACTATCATCTCCAGTCACGGAGAAATGATAATAGAGTTTTGGAGTCATGAGACTTGACTTACATTGTGTTATTGAATTGTATCACAGCAATTGGCTTCACATTTCTAACATTCTTCATTCTCTTACTTCAGAATAAGCTCAGTATTATACACCTTTCTGGTATCCTCTCTTGGACTCTGATTTCTGTGCCTATCCTGTAGAAGAAATTACTTATGTGTATGTGTTTGTGTGTACACAAGCAGGGGTATCATTTTAATATGCTCAGAATATAAACATGTACATCTTGAGGTTCACTTTGAACACAGTCCGGGAGAGTGCTGAAGGGGCCATCTGGGCCAGCTGCAGGCAGCTTCGAGCTTAGCCGGCACGGCTCTCTAACTCCTCTCCTCCTTCCTGACAGCCACATTTATCTTATGAGCACAACCTGGAACTTGAATACATTGCAAAGAGTCCACTGTCCAGAAGTGGCTGTAAGAAAGGCAGGGGCATTTATGTTCTAGCTGGGTGGCCATGGTCCCATTTCATTTTCTTCTATGGTATTAGAAGAGAAGAATTAACACTGGGAAGCTGGGGGATTGGCAGTTTCTGCCCACATAGATATTGTTAAGTACCTTCCAGGGCTTTGAAAATGCCAGTGAATCTCAGTGTGATCTCTGCAGCAGAATGTAAATATTAGGAAGGCCAGGAACTATCTGGGAAAGAAGTGAAATTGAACTTACCCCATGTCTTTCCACTAACAGTAATCACACTTACTCTGAGCATCACAACTGACCTTGCTATCACAAAGCAATATTTAGAAATACTCACGTTGGTTTCTGAAGTCTCTCTTGGATGCTGTTGTCTGCAGGTTCTGTGACATGCTCTCAGCTTTTTCTGCTCTGCTTTTCTTCCTTATGTCACTGTGACCAAGGTGGAGGGCCAGTCATCTCTGAAAGACAGGCCCCCAGTTTCAAGTAGTCAGTGGCTTCCCCAGCCAGAACCATTCTCTAAATTGTCAACATGAACCATTGTTTTTTAGAGCTCATTAAATTGGCTAAAACTTGTTGCTATGCTAGAGAGATAATTACACATCAGCGAACAAACTACCCACTAGATACTCATCCTTGTCACATAGGGTGGGCAGGACTCTGAATTTCTGTTATGCAGAGACAAAGACAGTGACCAGTAGGGTAGAATCACAAGGGGACATTTGTTCCTTGGTAGAGATATATGTGGAAAAATACCCAAAGACAATTTTTTTTAAATCCTTATCCAAGGACATGTTTTCATTGACTAGAGAGACAGAGAGAGAGAAACATTGATTGGTTGTCTCCTATATGCACCCCACCTGGGGGTCAAACCCAGAACCTAGGAATGTGCCCTGACCAAGAACTGAACTGGCAACCTTTCGGTGCATGGAACAGTGCTCCCAACAGCTGAGCAGCATGGCCAAGGTGACAAAGAGTTTTTTACTCAACCAACACTGGCTTTGCTGGTTAATATATTTCTGTACAATTTCATTTCTCAGATAAAAGGACACTTTTCTCTGGGATGTACTGCCTTTCTATACTACATTTGTTTGCCTGGTGAGCATATCAGTGTTCACACATCACCACTGATGCTGGTAAAAGCAGTTTAGAATCATCGTTCTGAGCAGTGGCACTTGATCCAGATCTTCTGGGTTTCCTTCTTGTCTCTGCCACCTATATGCCTTGTGACCCTGGACAATAATTCAACTTCTGTGTCACCTCTTTAAATTCATTTTATTCAAAAAATATAATACTTGGCATTTATTGTTTATTGTGAGCAAGCATAGTCCTAGGAACTCTTCCTATGTGCTCTCATGTACATGCACAACTATCCCCTGCAAGAGAAGAGCATGTGCTTTGGGGTTAGCAGGCCTGGGTTCCAGTCTGCGTCCTGGCTCTGCCTCCCACCTGGTAGTTATCTTGACCAAGTGACTTGGTTTCTTTAACAATTGGGTAAACACAACGATAATAATAGTAACTATCTCATAAACAATTGTTGGGAGGATCAAATGAAACCATATATATATATAAAACCTAAAAGTGAGTAGGACATAATAAGAACTCAAAAAATATTAATCACATCTCTGTGTTTCTCCTGTCTGGAGGATCTGGGGTGGGTCTACAAGTGCTTGGATAATGCAGGTGCAGTGAGCTTGTGGTCAAGGGGCAATTAATGTAAAGCAGTGACTCTGGAGGCGAGTTTCCAAATGTGACTCAGACTGCCCATGTGCTATCTGACCTAATGATTGCTAAAGCTCTCTACTTGTCATATTCTTTAATATCTCAAGAGGAAACACGGCACTTGGTACTTTGTAAACTTTGCTGACTTTTAGACAAAGTTATGGAAAATACTAGAATGACTGTTTCAAAACAGAACTACTTTGGAATAATTCCAGATGAGATAAAACCAAGAGATATATGGCTTAGTCTTAAATTGTACAATGCAACTAAATTGAAAAGATAGTCTTTAAATTCCCCCCCAAGTAGTCATATCACAAGGTGAGAAATTCTAGCCCTAGAAGAAATTGCTTGAACGTATGTTAAATAAATATCTTACAAAGCAAACTTAAAGGAAGGTTTCACATATCATTATAAGGAGATTTTAAAGAGGAAATAATAATAGAAGATGATTTTAATAGTTCTCTCAATTTTCCTGTTTCATTGTCTTTTTTTAAAGTAAGTGGAATAAATATGGATTATAACATGTACATTCTTGGTGCAAAGTTATTTTCAGTTCCATTTTTGCCAAAGGAACTTTACATTATGTAAGCGCCTACCTCTCTCTCTCTCGCTCTCTCTCTCTCTCCCCCCCACCCCCACACCTCTCTCTCCTGCTTATTGTGTGTGTTTAGACTGGAAAGAGATGCCTATTTCTCTCAAAAGACCCATATCAGACAGTATGCTCAGAGAAGAAAGCTTAAACTATTATTGCACACTAGTTCCATATCTGTTGTCTATGTTACATTATGTGTTGTTTCTCAGGTAGGGGCAGGTGAATATCTTCCACCTGACAGTAGGAACTGGGACTTGGTAGGTTTTTATTATACCCCTTAAGATAAATTTATAGGGCTTTCTTAAACTAACAATGATCACCCTTTATAATAGAAGCTCTGATTTTAACATATGTTTGTATGCCTCATTCTTTTTTCAAATTTCAGTTATTTTTAGTTAAAGAAAAACAGCCTGTCCAAGGACAGCAAAGTGAACTGAAAGTCAGAAGGAAGCTCTTACTTCATAACCTGGACTTGAGGAAAGAGAGCCCTCCTGGGAACTCAGGGGTGACTGGACAGCAGGGGATGATTTTGGTGGGATGGGGTGGAGCTGCAGGCCACCTGGTCTCTTGATTTGTCTGCATGGTCTCTAAGGTGATTTTCACCTGCCAGACAGTGGACATAATTAACACTATTATTCTTGGGGCACATTAAATAAAGGAATGACACATGCAGCCAAGAGAGTGGCTTATTCAGCTAGATTCTGAATCATAGTCAGGAAATAGCCTTTATCTGATGCAATCATAATTTCATTTTTCTGGAGTGAATTTGAAGGAAGGTGAGGTCATTCTGGGGGTCAATTTCATGCATGGTGCTCGGGACCTTCAAGATGAAGTCTAGTGTGAGGCTGGCGTACTGTGTGGTGGTAGAATTGTCCATGGTGCTCTTAATGGGAATGACTTCTGGGTCCACCCCGATGATTCCCCACACCCCCTTCTGTCTCTGAAGCCACTTCAGTGTCTCCCCCACCTCTGCCATTGCAGACCCACACTTCTGATTTTGTGAGCTGATGGCAGCTAGCTTATGAAAACATCATTGCTTTCTGTTGCTATGCACGTAATCCTGAGACTGTCCAGGTGGATGCTCTTCCAAAATCATTGTTGTATGATTACATGGCTGCTGTTGCTGTACATGATTTGGCCTTGACTATGCTCAAGCCACTGCCTCAAAGGATTACTAAACCCACATCATTTTGTAAGGAAAAAGGCACTGGCTTCTCTTCCTCAGCGGCCATCATATCTCCTCTCCTCCCCACTACTCCAGCTCTCTACAGTTAGGCAGACCAGACTCCTGCATCCTCTGAAGGCCTGTTTTCCTTCTGAGTCTGAAGAGTTCTCTCTTTCCATAGCTTCCCCACCATGTGTCTGAAGTTTTTATCTGTTAGTTGGTTTTTTGTCTATCATAGTATCTTCTGATAAAAGATAAAATCCTAGTTGATGTCACAGAAAATTATTAGCATATTATGCCTTTCATAATCATTTCAGTCTTCCAAAACATATTTGGTTACATTTTTATGTTTAACTCCAGTGCTGACTTAGCTCTGGTAAGACATTCTGTATTTATTACAAGCAATCATTTCTTTTAGTGAAGATAATAATTTTGAACTTTTCGTAAATCTGTCAGAATTTTCAATGGGAAGAATTTTTCAATGGAAAGCTTGACTGGGATTTTCCTCATAGTAATTGTTATAATCAAGGCATATGGTTTTTAAAATAAAAAATTGTATTTCACATCAGATTCAAATTACAAACCTTTTGCTTTTAAGAGCTCATATGTTTCGCAAGTGATCTACCCTCTTTGACTCCTGACGACATCTGTACTTGCAGCTGCACTTGTTCAGCTGGAAGGTACCAGACCAGGCAGGTGTTTGTGGCTGGCATGCCTTTCCGATTGGTTGACTCTGGATGACCACAGAGTGTCACTTATTAAATATTTTTAATATCACCCCTGAGTGAACATAAATCAGGCCTTTTCACGCTGCGTATTTATGAGGTCTAGTTTCTTTTTAATGGTTATACGTAACCACTGCAGGGTATGTTGAGATGCCTTTGGCTGACCTCTCTAAGGGCTCAGCTGTGTCTGCTCTGTGACCTCAGCACACAGAGAGCATGAGTCAGAGCTGTGGACAGAGGATGTTTCTCTCCTCGAAACTGCCTCTGTTTCATCTCAGGGTGCCTCATGCCATTTCACCTTTGGACCTTTTCTAAGGCTACCTCCTCCTGCACAGACAGGTACCCTTGCACCACAAAAGGCTGTAGAGCAGATAGAAAGACAGATGCATGAACACATATTTAATTATAAAAGAGTGATGCATGGTCACACAAAATAACATGGGACATTCACTGGGTGGACAGCAAGTAGACTTGGGTTGCTGGAGAATGGGGTTGGGGTGGGAGACAGGGGATAAAATGCCATTTGATGAAATCTGAACATGCTCCTGCAAGCATCAGAGCTTCTCTGGAGGGTTTTAGGCAAAAAGTCTTGTGACTGAATTTTCATTTTTAGAATATGAACTGTGACAGTAATGTGGAGAATGGATTGAAGTAGAGAGAAGGAATGAAGGCCAAGTTTGGAATGTAGAAGACTCGGTAGGCTGTGACAATAATCCACATGAAACAGAATAAGACTGAAATTAAAGCAGTGGCATGAAAACAAATTTGGTTGCTGAACTAAGTTAACTTGGTGACTGATCAAATGGAACAGTAAAGGAAAAAGGGATGGCTAGTGGATAACGGTTGGAGGACCAGATTGTCCCAGGGAGTGGTCTGGGGCCGGGGAGGGGGGGCATTCAACCTCCTCCTTGAAGTGGCGCAGCCTTTCTCCCTCTTGGAGATTTGAAAGCTCTGAAAGACTGTATAATCAAGATAATTTTAAAAATCTAATGGGAAAATTAAGAAGTGATGCAAGTCTTTTTCTGCATGCTCTTTTCACTAGAAACCGTCACATTGTCTTTACAGTATTAATTAATTAATTTATAGTTTAAGGTGATTTTCTTATTGTTGTTCTATTACAGTTGTCTCCATCTCCCCCCCATTACTCTCCCCTGCCCTGCCCACCCAGACCTCCCATACTCAGTCCTCACCCCCACTGTGTTTGTCCATGGGTCCTTTATACATGTCTTTTGATGACCCCTCCCTTTCTTTGCCTCCTTATCCCCCTCTCCCTTCCCCGCCCCCCCTCTGATCACTGTCAGCTTGTTCTTTATTTCAGTGTCTCTGGTTCTATTTTGCTTGCCAGTTCGTTTTGTTGATTAGGTTCCACTAGAGGTGAGATCATATGGTATTTGTCTTTCACTGCCTGGCTTATTTCACTTAGCATAGAATTTAAAAACAAATAAAAGGTGGTCTACTTTTAATTGTCACTATGTACAAGCAGTTCTAAATAATATCAGTGATAAAATATTCCTCTCCTTAAGAGGTTTCATTTCTTTTATTCTATGTAGCATTTTGAATATGTATTTGTTTAAATTTGAAACAATAAAATTGTATATACTGTGAGGTATCATTTCATATGTGAACTATAAAGTTCATTCATACATGAAATGTTTTATTGATTAATATTTTTGCAATTGAAATGTATTCTCTTTAAAGTGTTAACTGTTTTATTTTTTAAATATATTTTGTTAATTATGCTATTACAGCTGTCCCGTTTTTTTCTCCTCTTTATTCCCCTCTGCACTGTACCCCTCTTCCCACCAGCGTTCCCCCACCTTAGTTCATGTCCATGGATCATACATATAAGTTCTTTGGCTTCTCCATTTCCCATCCTATTCTTAACCTCCCCCTGTCTATTTTATCATTTATGCTTCTTACTCCCTGTTCAGTTTTCCTCATTCTCCCCCCACCCACTCCCCACTGATAACCCTCCACGTGATCTCCATTTCTGTCATTCTGTTCCTGTTCTAGTTGTTTGCTTAGTTTGCTTTTTTTTTTGGGGGGGGGGGCTTAGGATCCATTGTTGATAGTTGTGAGTTTGTTGTCATTTTATTGTTCATATTTTTGATTATCTTTTTCTTTGATAAGTCCCTTTAACGTTTCATATAATAAGAGCTTGGTGATGATGAACTCCTTTGACTTGACTTTATCTGGGAAGTACTTTATCTGTCTGCCCTTCCATTCTAAATGATAGCTTTGCTGGATAGAGTAATCTTGGATGTAGGTTCTTGCTTTTCATGACTTCAAATACTTCTTTCCAGCCATTTTGTGCCTGCAAGGTTTCTTTTGAGAAATCAGCTGATGGTCTTATGGGAACTCCTTTGTAGATAGCTGTCTCCTTTTCTTTTGCTTCTTTTAAGATTCTCTCTTTATCTTTAATCTTGGGTAATGTAATTGTGATGTGCCTTGGTGTGTTACTCCTTGGTTCCAACTTCTTTGGGACTCTCTGAGATTCCTGGACTTCCTGGAAGACTATTTCCTTTCCCAGACTGGGGAACAATCTTCATTATTTTCTCAAATATATTTTCAATTTCTTGCTCTCTCTCTTCTCCTTCTGGCACCCCTATGATTTGGATGTTGGAACATTTAAAGTTTTCCCAGAGGTTCCTAAGCCTCTCCTCAGTTTTTTGGAATTCTTTTGTTTCCATTCTGTTCTGCTTGAATGCTTATTTCTTCCTTCTGGTCCAAACCATTGATTTGAGTCCTGGTTTCCTTCCCATCACTGTTGGTTCCCTGTACATTTTCCTTTATTTCACTTTGTATAACCTTCACTTCTTGCTCTGTTTTGCAACCATACTCAACCATTTCTGTGAACATCCTGATTACCAGTGTTTTGAACTGTGTGTCTGAGTTCTATTCAGATCTCTTCATCACTTAGTTCTATTTTTGGATCTTTGATCTGTTCTTTCATTTGGGCTATATTTTTTTTGTCTCGGTGTGCCTGTTATGTAGTAAGAGGTATAGCCTTAGCTACTCACCAGGATGGGGCAACCCAGGTCACTGCATTGTAGCACTGTATGTTGAGGAGAGGTCCAAGAGAGAAAAATCCCAGTTGCTCAGCTCTCAACTGGCTTTTAGTCACTCCCCCTGCTACCCACAAGTGAATTGGGCCCTTTAGGTGCTAATTCCAGGTGTATTGCTTTGGGTATGTTCTAGGACCCTGTTGGTCTCTCCAGTGTACTTTCCTGTGAGGCTTGGTCTTTCTCCCACTGCTGCAATCCCCACAGATTTTTACAGCCAGAGGTTTGAGGCTTTATTTCCCTGTGCTGGAACCCTGGGTTACATAGTCTGTTTTGCTCCCCAGTTGTTCCTCCTGGTTTATCCACATGCAAATATTGGACTACCAGCATCTGCCTTGCCTGCCCCGATCCTCCAGCTGCCAACTTGGTGCTTGTCCTCTCCACCCTGGCTGCCCATCTCCACCCCTCCTACTGGTCTGGATGAATGTTCCTTCTTTAGCTCCTTGGCTGTTGGACTTCCATACAGTTTGATTTTATGGCAGTTCTGGTTATTTTTTGCTTTTAAATTTGTTGTTGACCCTGTTTTGGTTGTGCAAGGAAGCAAAGTGTATTTACCTATGTCTCCATCTTGGCCAGAAGTCTAAAGTGTTAACTGTTTTAAAATTAAAAACAAATCAAGATAAAAAATATTACATTAGTACTATAATTAATTGTCTAAATTTTATCTTTTCTGAAATTTCAGTTTTAATAAAATTCAGTTATTAGTTACTGGAAACTTATTTATATAAATTAATAAATCAGGCTATAACTAAGGGATCAAAGTTCACACCGTTTCTCTCTCTCTTTCTACCCCTTCCTCTCTCTCTAAAAATAAACGTATCCTTGGGTACAGATTGAAAGAAAAAGTTTACACTATTTAGAAAGATACAAAAACTATTAAGTAAATAGTTGTACACTTTTACTTCTTTGAATTCTAATGTTATTTTGGATATCTTCTAACTCGCATGATTTTCTATACAAAGTTCAGTGAAAAATATTCACTGGCTATGTGTCTTTTTTGTCCATTTTGTTATTTGTTTCATTTCATGATTATTTCTGAAACTATGTTACTACATAGAAGAGGGGGTTGTTAAAAATGTACTCTCGGTATCAGATATGCCAGGTATAGCCTAGTCATGGGATATATTGATACATATTAATTGTATCATAGTGGGTTCATGAGAATTTTTAAAAGGAGAAGCTTCCTAAATCTATAGTGACTTGAAAAAGGATATTGCATCATTTGATGGCCGGGGGATGATAGGGGTTTCATCTTTTCACTGCGTGCACTTAAATTATTTTTAGCATTTGGCGATTTCCTGCCATTAAATATGAATGTTTTTAAAAAAGCAGGAGCAATAATAACAGAAACAGCCACAACTAACATTGGTCCATAAACCCCAGCCAAAAGCAAATGTGATCTTCACCTCCCTTTAGAAAGTGTTTTGTTTTGACAATATAAACCCCTTAGGGACAGCTTTGGATGTCCTGAGTATCATGAGATATGCATAATTCAGGACAAGCAGCAAAGAAATGTCAACAATCTTATCAGGTGGGAAATTAGAATTGAGTTTAGTTGAGTCCAGGAGTCAAGGTATAAACAAAAAAACCATGGTAACATATCAAATAGTATGCAATAAACCATTTAGCATTTTAAAAAGGTAGAATCATGCCATTTAGCTCAGTGTATCATTCCTCCACTATAAACATTAGTTTTTGTTTCAAACATAGGGAATATAATATCTTCTTTGCACAAATAGGGAGTATTCTTGATGATTGTTAGTGCCTATTGACAAACATGCATTTATCTATTCATCCCTCCATTCAAGAAAAACTCCTATGCCTGGTAATGTGACAGCCAGTGATCCCCATCCTGCTGATAAGAATATGCAGGAACTGCAGGGATGTTTCTGTAATCTCATTGCAAATCAGTGATGTGGTCAGGCTAAACAGCTAACTTTCTTCCACTTTGTGTACTTCTCCCTAGCATATAGTCCAAGAATGCTGAAACTACAAGAGATGTTCAACTGTGCTACTAGCACTGGGTGACAGCTTGATGTCACCCAATGGGAAGTAAACACATTATAACCGAAAGTAAGACTTAGAAGTAATTTTGTAGTTTGGGCCACACACGGAGGGAGGTGAAGTTGTATATGTATTTCTGTGTAGGAGAAGGTGGTAATAATTTTCTTCTATTTGCTGTCCAATCTTTTTATTTTATTTTAAAGAAATGGAGTGCCAGTGAGTCTGGGTGGCTATCTCAATATCACACAATGCTTTAGCATTTAACCAATCATGTTCAAATGAATATTCTAAGTTTTAGCAACCTCCATGACCTTTATAAATATCCCAAAAGATTCATGCTCTGTATTTTCTCATGGTTGGTAAACAAAATTTAATCTTCCCCCACCTAATGCTTATTCCATTTATTCTGAAACAACTAGTGGTATTCATGTCACTATTTCAGTAAACAACAATCCAAGTGTGTTTTAATTCATGAAACTGCCATGAGATTCCTGACCTTGCTGTCTTTGCCCTTCCATTTTCTGAGTTTTAAAATATCTCTTGTGTTCAGTCACTGCTATAATTATCAAAGATCTACTCATTCATCAAGGTTCAGCTCAAGTACAGCCTTTCTGTTAAGTCTTGCCCCAGTAGCCCTAGCTGAAGCGAATCCTCTGCATCTTGTTTATTCCTGCAGGATCTCTCTAAGCCTTGCTTTTAGCCCAGGTAAGGTTGAAGTAGAAAGAGTGGTAGACAAAATTTATTTCAGAAGAGAGACCTTGTTGTTAGTTAATTTTGTCTCACCAATTAAATGGTGAGCTCCTTGAGAAAAGAAGGTCTTTGTAACTATAGTGCCATTTTCACAGGGCTATAGGCTGCATAAGCTATGATTTACTTATCCAAGTAAATAAAATGGGAAGTTAAGAGGCTAAGATAGCCTTTTAACCTTAGGGAGAGCATTGGACTTCTGGAAACAAGGTTTCACTTGGTCTTTCTGCCTCTGCTTCCTTGCTTTTTTGTCATAAGTCTAACCACATCCAGGTGTTATCTTGTTCAGCACTTCCTTTTGGTAAATTATCTTGCCCTTTCTCTTCAATTTTTTGAAAACCTCATTCTCATGACCTGACTTTCAATTTGCTTTCATTTTTATTCTGAATTTTTGGAAACAACTGAATTAGGAATTTTTTAAGTGAACTTATTTAACATCTCAGAGTAGTAATAAATATATAAATATTCAGAGGTCCTGAAAGTTCTTTGGAGGTCTCTTGTCTCAATCTGAATCCTGAAAACTCAATCAGGTAATACTTATTCTAAGCAAGGATTGTTGATATGTGAGCAGAAATTATGAGAGGTTTATTGGGTGTTAGAAAATAGCTAAAAATGAGCATATTCATGTCAGCAAGGAGATAGAAAAAAGGTAGAACATTATGCTAGGTGAAGCAGTATGGAGAGTGCAGGGCCATAATAACATGTATTACTGGGGACTTCCAGTCAAGATGGAGGTGCAGGTAAACATGGTGCACCTCCTCACACAACCGCATCAAAATTACAACTGCAGTAAAGAGCAATCATCACTCAGAGCCATCAGAAATTGTGTTGAATGGAAGTCCAACAACTATGGAATTAAAGAAACCACATCCATCCAGACTGGTAAGGGGGAAGAGACGTGGAACAGGCTGGATCCATATCCATGTGTGTTAGATAAAAATTTGGGAGGGATATCTTGGGAGCAAGGAGTCTCAGACCCACACCAGACCCCCCGGCCAAGGGTTCCAGTGCCAGGAAGATAAATCTTCATAACTTCTGGCTGCAAAATGCCAACGGGGATTGAGTCAGTGGGAGAAAGTTCTAGAGTTCCTCTTAAAGAACTCTTACACAGATTTATTCAGACTCACCACCTCTGACCTCCAGCATGGGGGTAGCAGCTTAAGAGGCACCAGTGGTATATGGGGAGGAACTGAAGTGTCTGGTATCAGGTCGAGAGCTCGGGACAGCTTTCTCCCAGGCAGAAAGGTGGACAGAAGCCATTGTCCCTCTTCTAGCCCTCCCCGCAGAGAGCCACAGAGCCCACAGGCAGATGCCATACCTGAGACTCCATCAACCTGGCTAACATTGTTTACCCTGTCCTGGAGATTCCCTGATATTTAGTCCCACCCAACTTATAGGCCCACATTTTTAACCATGACTTTTCCATATGAGTGGCTGGTCTGGGCTCATGCTTCAAAACTTCCTAAATCCTCTCAAACAAGCAACAGCTGGCCTCAGTGAGCCCTCAGACTTGTACCTCTTGCTAAGTGTCCCCATACCTGGCACTAGCAGCAGCCAGCTTTGGATCACTTTGGCTTTGCCTGGGAACCTCAAAGCCCAGCACAAGTAGTAGCCATCTCAGATTGCTTTATAGCTCATGCAGAGTGGTTCCAGGCAGAATACAGGTGAGGGCTGGCCTTGGCCCGAACCACTAGGTAAACCCCAGAGCATGCACATCTGGTGGACAGCTACAGATCACATCATAGTACTACCACCCTGTCCCTGAACAACTGATCCTCCATGGATGGCAGAGGTTGGTGGTCAGTGTTCACAGCCAGTCCTTGAAGCTGACTGGCCTGTGTAAATCCCTCCCATTGATCTGCCAAGAGCAATCAAGGCTCAACTATAAGACAAGGGTATACTCATCCCACATGAGGGTCCACCTCAATTACCCAGCTTGGATGAAAGGGGAAGCTGTGCCACTGGACCCTACAGGACACTGACTACACTAGGCCACACTACAAGATATGGAGTCAAAGCAGCTGTATATAATACTTAGAAACAAACACAAAGACGCTGCCAAAGTGAGGAGACAAAGAATCATGACCCAAATGAAAGAACACAACAAAACTCCACAAAAAGAACGAAAAAAAATGGAGATAGGAAATCTATCAGACACAGAGTTCAAAATACTGGCTATAAGGATGGTTAAGGAAATTAGGGCCTCAGCAGCACAAAAGAGATCTAGTCAGAAATGAAGGATACACTAATTGCAATAAAGAACAATTTTCAGGGAAACAATAGCAGAGTGGATGATGCTGAGATTCAAATCAGTGATTTGGGACATAAGGCAAAACAACAACAACAACAACAACCATGCAGAACAACAAGAAGCAAAAAGAATCCAAAACAATTAGGATAGTGTAAGCAGCCTCTGGGACAACTTCAAGCATTCCAACATTGGCATCATAGGGGTTCCAGAAGGAGAAAAGAAAGAGAAGAATTTGGAAATTTATTTGAAAAAATAATGAAATAAAACTTTCTTAATTTGGTGAAGGAAATAGAGGTACAAGTTCAAGTAGCACAGAGAGTCCCAAACTAGATGGATGCAAAGAGGCCCTCTCCAACACACATTATAATTAAAATGCCAAAGGATAAAGATAAAGAGAGAATCTTAAAAGCAGCAAGACAAAAGCAGTTAGTTACCTCCAGGGGAGTTCCCATAAGATTGTCAGCTGACTTCTCAAAAGAAACTGCAGGCGAGAAGGGTTTGGCAAGAAATATTCAAAGTCATGAAAAGCAGGGACCTACAGCCAAGATTGCTCTACCCAGCAAAGCTATCATTTAGAATCAAAGGGCAGATAAAGAACCTCCCAGACAAGAAAACCCTAAAGGAGTTCATCATCACCAAACCATTATTACAGGAAATATTAAAAGAACTTATTTTTTTTTAAAACAAGATAAAAGCTATTAACAACAAAATGGCAATAAATACATATCTATCAAAAATTGAATCTACAAACAAACTGAGCAAGCCATAAGAAGAGACAGAATCATGGATATGAGAGTATTTTGATGGTTGCCCATTGGGAGAGGAATGGGAAGGAATGGGTGAAGAGGTGAGGGGATTAAGAAGTATAAATTGGTAGTTACAGAATAGCCATGGGGACTTTAAGTACAGTGTAGGAAATAGAGTAGCCAAAAAAGTTATTAATGTATCACCCATGGACCTGAACAAAGGTGTGCGGATTGTCTGAGGGAGTGGGGGATGCAAGGTGGAAGGGGACCAAGAGGGAAAATCAGGACAACTCTAATAGCATAATGAATAAAATATAAATAAAAATCATATACCAGCAATTTCAACCTGTTTCACCTCATGGCGCACATAGACTAATTACTAAAATTCCACAGTACACCACAACGTATATATATTTTTGCTGATCTGACAAAAAATAGGTATAATTGTGATTCATTCACATCAATAGCTATTGAATGTTGGATGTTGTCATTTTCTAAATTTGACAACCTAAGGGAAAAGAAGTCAGTGCCCCTGATTAAACAGTCAGGTATTATGTGTTTAAAATTATTGCTGCACACCAGTGTGCCTCTTATGACATACGAGTTGAAAATCACTGTCATATATTATTTTTGTTATGAGGATTAAATGAATGAAAGTACTTGTGCATTTCAAACAGCCCTTGGAATTTAATAAGTAATTGACAAAAGATGCTGTTATTATTTACTTGTTAAAGTAGCTATAAAATCATAAAATAAGTAAAAATAAACTAAAATATAATTACATAACAAAAATTTATTTTGGAATTCTATAATATTTTGGAAATTTATGATACTATTGAACAAAGGAAATGATTTGTTTGTTTTTATTCAACAAATTGTTATTATGTGCTTGTCATGTGTCATATACTCTGATAGTGAGGCTTAAGTACTGGAAAATATTATCTAAAAACATTATAGAATCATGTTGGAGAAATCTTTGGCAAAAACTGTTAAAATGGCAAATATCTGGTCCTTTCAGAACAGATTTTATTTTAATTTTGTTTTCATCTTTCAGGAGAAAAATCATGTGATCCACAAATTTATATTAAGAGAGATTCCGTGCATATAGCCTTTATAGGGAAATCATTTCACCTGGAATGTCCTGTGGATATTTGTGCTGACATACAATACGCAACCTGGTGCAAGATTGAAGGAGAAAACTGTCCACCTCTTGGGCAAACACCTCATACAAAAATGAAGTGGGATGCAAGGAAAAGTACTGTGGTTTATCTTCTGTATTTTGATCAAGCACAGGCTAGTGACAATGGGTCGTACCGCTGTTCTGCAAATGTTTCGTCTGGACTCCTTGAGAGCTACTCCATAACTCTTTATGTGACAGGTGAGTTTTCATACACTGAGACTATCTAATGTTTTTCTCGTTGTGTTTCAAGGAAAGGAAGAACCCAGGTTTTCAAACAATATAAGCGATTAGAACACTGCCACCCCTCATAGACTATAAAGTGCATATGTATGTGTATGTTTAGGTGTATGTGTGTTTTGGGGTGAGTGAATTAGAGAAGAGTAGAAAACATAATAAAATGTATTGTTTTTGTCCTGGATGATGTGGTTTAGTTGGTTGGAGCCTCATCCCATAAACCAAAAGGTTGAGGGTTCAATTCCTACTTGGGGGATGCATATAGAAGACAACCAAGATGCTTCTCTCTCATGTAAGTGTTTCTCTCTCTCTCTCTCTGTCTTTCTCTCTCCCCCTTCCTCTCTCCCCCTTCCTCTCTCTCTAAAATCAATACACAGATTAAAAAATTATTATTTTGCTTTGAGAGAATACAATTTACTTGATAAGTCCAAAAATAGATCACTGAAAAATTTCAAACTGAATACCAATAGCAGTAGATAACTTTTTGTTCTCTGTCCTTGTTTTATTTTTCTTTTATTTTTCTTCCATTTTTGTGTCTTTGACTTTTACTAATAATAATTCCTTGAAGGTATGTTTGTAGTGAAACTCCATTTAAAATAACATCAAAATGATAAAGGATTTAGGAATAAATTTAACCTAGAAGGAGCTAGACTTATACACTGAATAAAATGTAGCTGAAAGAAATTAAAGATATAAATAAATAGAAAGATGCCCTATGTTCATGGGCTGGAATGTTCAATATTGTTAAAATGGCAATAGTTCCCAAAGTGATCTATGGATTCAATGTGATCCTCATCAAAATCCCAACAATCTTTATTTGCAGAAATGGAAAAGCTGATTTTAAAGTTGTAGAGAATTACAATGAGTCCAGAATGGCCAAAAAGATTTGAGAAAGAGGAACCATGTTGGAGCACTCAATATTTCCCTATTTCAAAACTTATTATAAAATGACAGTGATTAAAATTCTGGTCCTAGCATAAGGACAAATATGTAGATCATGGGATAGAATTCAGAATCCAGAATAACCCATACATTCTTGGTCACTTGATTTTTGACAAGAGTGCCAAGGCCATTCAATGGGAAGAGAATACTTTTTTCAATATTTGAATGTAAAAGATAATTTGTACCTCTACCTCACACAATATACAAAAAAAGTAAGAATTGATCTGATATTTAAATATAAGATCTAAAACTATAAAATCTATATTTACATAAAACTATAAAACTATATTTTTTTAGAAGACCACATAGGAACTAATCTCCATGATCTTGAATTTGTGAATAGTTTCTTGGATAAAATATCAAAAGCATAAGCAACAAAAGGAAAAATAGGTAACTTATACTTCATCAAAATTAAAAAGTTTTCTGCTTCAAATGACACTATTGAGAGAGAAAAGACAACATACAGAATGTGATTAAATATTTGCAAATCATACACCCAATAAGGGGCTTGTGCCCAGAATATATACAGAATTTTTAAAACTTAACAAATAAAAAGCAGTCAATGAAAAAAGATGGGCAAAGAATTTGAATAAATTTTATTCATGGAAGATTTGTAAATGGCCAATAAGCACATGAAAAAATGCTCAACATCAGTAGTCATCAGGGAATTGCAAATAAAAAGTATAATGATATCACTCTATAGCTACCAGGGTGACAAGAATTTAAGAAAAAAAAAAGAAAGAAAAATAGGTGCCGGCTAGAATGTGGACAAATCAAAACCCTTATACATTGCCAGTGGGAATGTAAAATGGTGCAGTTGCTTTAACAATAGTCCAGCAGTTCTTCAAAAGAGGACACATGGTTGCTACAGATCCAGCAATTCCATTCTTAGGTAAATACGCAAGAGAAAGGGAAATGTGTGTCCACAAAAATCTTGTACATGAATGTTTATAGCAGCACTGTTTGCAACAACCAAAAAATGGAAATAACCTACATGTCTGTCAACTGATAAACAGATAAAGGAAATGTGGTAAATCATATAATGGAATATTATTCAACCATAAAAGAATGATGTACTAACACATTCTACAACATAGATGAGCCTCAATAGCACTATGCTAAGTAAAAGAAATCAGATACAAAAAATTACATATTGTATGATTCTGTTCACATAAACTACCCAGAATGGGTAAATCATGATGATTAGTTTCCAGGGACTGGGGCAGAGGGAGAATGGGCAGTGATAACTTAATGGGGTTGGGGCTTCTCTTTGGGGTGATGAAAATGTTCTAAAGCCTTGATAGTGGTGATGATTGCACCACCATGACTATTTTAAATGCCACTGAATTGTACACTTTAAATGATTAAAATGGTAGTTTTTACATTACCACATAAAATATATTAGGGTCAAAGAAGATCACCCTTTCATTATAAGAAATGAGATGGAGTGAGCAGAAAATGACACTGAAGGTTATTGCAAAAGAGAAATTTTATAAAGGTATGCTACAGTTGTAGCATGTCTGAAATAGTCTCATACAGTTACTTGTATGGATGCCATTCACTTAACTGTTTACGTTTTATGTGTGTGTTTTTAATTAATTTCTTACTTTAGATGCACGCTTTGGAGATAGTCTTTAAACACCCTTAAAGCAGCCCAAGGAAGGAATCCACTTAAATGACATTAAAAATTTTAAATCACTTTTAAATTTTTTAAAGCAGATCAGTGAGGGAATGTGCAGTATTCCCGTGCTAGCAGCACCCCTCTGCTCTGAAGCACAGAACTATAGAATACATTTACGGCAGAATTAGATTTTGGGTCAAACCCAATGCTACTTACCTGTGACCATCCATGCACTGGTTTACAAACCTCTTTAGGATGAATCCTGTATCTCAAATAACTTTGCTTCTCCATGAAGAGAGAGCATAGTGTCTGATACATAATGGGTGCTCAATAAAGATTTATTTGTAAATGAATTAAATAATGTAATATATGCTAAGCGAAAAAATTGCCTTTACCTGGAGAAGCCTATTTGAGGATGTTTGGAAAGAATGCTTCCTGGAAAAATTGTGCTATTAATTCACTTAATGAGATATAAAATACTGAAATTTTAAAGAAGTAATGCATTTTTAACCAGCAAAATCAATGTTAAAAATAAGCAAAATTTGCAAAAACATTACTTCCAGGCCAATATGAATTATAGTATTAAATATAAAACAATTTACTACTAGGTAATTTATTTAACATATATTAATATAATGTATTACAAAATTAAATGTAGTGACACTGAGTCCACCTTCCTTGGAAGAAAGCCTTCTTGTGTCATTTAGTCTTACATTGCGGGGACCACGTCATTTCTATAGAAGAGAGGAATTTAGCCAAGTGTCTATCCCACATTGGGGTCATCCCTTGACCAATCCAGATGTTTGCACAGTTGGTAAAGTGTCTGTTCTAAGGAGTCAAGTTGAGGCTAAAATTAGGATTAATGATGTGTCTCCCTGGTGGAGATGGGGGGTGCCAGTCCCTCTAAAACCCTGTGCCCTGAGAGGATGCGCTCATTAGGCCCGCACTGGGACAAAGAGCATTAAAGATGAAGAGGTATGAAGGAAAGTCTAAGAGCTAAGTTAAAAACATTGAGGGCCTTTTTAACTCTCTTTTAGATTTCTACTTTCCTAATTTCCTTTTCTCCTTCCTTTCTTATCATTCTGTCAGTTAATGCTCCTGACTCCACGGGGATTCCCCAGGATGTTTCTCGGGCCTTCTACTCTTGTCTGTCAACAACCTCCCACCCTGCTGTATATCTGTCCCACAGCTTCTATGATCATCTCAGACCTTCATTATCTTCTTTCTCAGTGATTTCAGTTCATTGTATAGGCTCCTTGTCTTTAGTGTTTCCCCATTTTTATCCAGTTAAGCCAAAAATCTTCCTGATACACTTAGTTTTTCTAGTAAACTTCTTTCATAATGACATTCTTTTATTGAGTCCCCTGCAGAGCATCCCCAGCACTCACAATACTGGGCTCGAGTTTGTTAACCAGCATTCAAGGCCTTCCACAGTCCATTCCCACATCCCATTCTGGATTGTTTCTGAGTTCCACATAAAAACTCTCAACTCCGTTGCCACGTCTTCACCATGATCCTTCCCGTGCTGCTGTTACCACACGTGGAGCACCCGCTCATCTGTCCTATGCTTTCCTGTCAAGCCCAGCTCATTTCCCAAGCTCTTAAGGAAGACTTTCATGCTTACCCTTGGAGAAGTGATTTCTCTTTTCTAGCCATTTTTATGGTATTAAACATGTGTACCCTGGCTGGCATAGCTCACTGGATTGAGCGCAAGCCTGTGAACTAGCCTGTCGCTGGTTCAATTACCAGGCCAGGGCACAGGCCTGGGTTGCGCACCAGGTCCCCAGTAGGGGGCGCACAAGAGGCAACCACATATTGATGTTTCTCTCCCCATCTCTTTCTCCCTCGCTCCGCTTTCTAAAAAATAAACTTAAGATATTTAAAAAATACTAAAACACACAACTTAAAAAAATGGTCTGTACCTCTCAATTATCACACATTTTCTTGTACTGAAATAAAGTGGGGATATGCTTTTCATCCCCTTGAGGATTATACTGTCCTGAGAAGCAGGAATTGTCATAGTTCTCTGGGTCACCTCTGCTTCTTTGAAAAGTCAAATAAATTATTTAATAATTGGCTTTAACTGGGTGAACTTTTCCTTCCATGAAGTGATAAAAACAAACAACAGTGAAAAGGTCCAAGAAAAATTCCTTTTCTTCTCTACCTGGAAATATTCAGTGAACTAAGTATAAGGTAAAGAGAAAACTATACTCTGAAATTATGTTTAAGAATCATGCTGTTTGTAAACACATTTTAGAGGTATGATAAAAATATTTCATTTTTTCCCCTTGAAATGTCTTTCTCAGGGAGTATTGGGAGTTTTCCTGTTTTTCTATTTGACTCACATTTGCTTTTTTTAAAAAAAAAACTTACATTTATTGGAGTGACACTGGTTAATAAAGTTATATAGGTTCAGGTGTATAATTCTATAATCCATCTTGTGTATATGGTATTGCGAGTTCCCCACCCCAAGCCAAGCCTCCTTCCATTGCCATTTATCCCCCTTTACCCTCCCGTACCTCCCCCACACCCTTCTCCCTCTGGTAATCTCCGTACCATTGTCTGTGTCTACCAGTGTTGTGGTTGTTTCTGATTAATCCCTTCACCTTGTTCATCCAGTAAGCCCCCTCTCCTCTGACAGCTGTCAGTCTGTTCTCTGTATCTATGAGTCTGTACATATTTTCTTTATTTTGTTCATTAGATTCCACAATATAAATGAAGTCACATGGTGTTTGTCTTTCTCTGACTGGCTTATTTCACTTAGCATAATACTTTCCAGGTTTGTCCATACAGTTGTAAAAGGTAAGATTTCTTTCTTTTTTACAGTAAAGTAGTGCTCTCTTTTGTAAATTTACCACAGCTTTATATCTGCTCATCTACAGGTGGACACTGGGTTCTAAATCTTGGCTATCATAAATAATGCTGCAGTGAACACAGGGGTGCATATATTCTTTTGAATTAGTGTTTCAGGTGTTGTCAGATATAGCCCCAGAAGTGGAATCACTGGTTCTTAAGGCAGATCCATTTTTTGAGGTAACCCCATACTGTTTTCCACAGTGGTTGCCCCAGTCTGATTTTCCACCTACAGTGCCCGAGGACTCCCTTTTCTCCTCAATCTTGCCAACACTTGTTGTTTGTTGATTTATTGCTCCTCATTGGCAAACGTTTAAATTAAGAATTGGTTTATGTAAGAACAGGGATGTGATAAAGTAAGGGCTTGCACACTTTCGGGAAAGCAATGCTCTTCCAGAATGAACAAATGCACTTTGAAGAGCAAAGTCTCAGAAGAAAAGCTGACAGAGCTGGGAAACAGTTACTGGAACATACAATGGCCTGCAACTCCACCCTCCCCAATCTGCCCTTGGTCAGCTCCTGATTAGGAATTTTGCAAAGACAAGTGGTCATTGTCTTATCAGGAATGAGAGGGTGATATGAGTAGGCAGGAAGTGAGACACAATCTTTGTCTCAGAATGAGTGTCCAGCATGTCATCAAAAGCATTCTTTCCTTGTGGCCTTTCACACTCACTTGGAATATCTACAGAATGTGTGTTGTTATTTTTGGTACCAGAAGATGCCCTACAAGCTGTATAGTGTCCTTATACTTAAGGAAAGGGGAAGAGGGAATCAAAGCAGACAGAGGAAGCTTGTGCTGTATTTATTCAGTCTCTCTTTGAGCCTCAAAATAAACCCAGAAATTAATTTATGTCCATGACCTTAAAGTTATCTAAAAGTTATGCAAACTGCCTTTTGCTGGATTACTGGATTTGCAGTGCGCACACGCAGGTGTCATCTCACACACTAGCTCTGATTTTGGGCATCCCTGACACACACCTTCATTGTTTTCTCAACCAAATTTAAAACTTATCTTGTTTTTTTTTTAATTTCAGAACAAACTCAAAATAATTCAGAACATCTTGTAATCAGTAAGTATCAATCTAGTTAAATAAAATTAAGGACATTAGATTGTTTGATGGTGGGAGAAGCAATAAAATTTGGATCTTCTTAATTGAATGGATTTGTTTGTGAGAACCTTAGTTTTATTCCTACCCACACTCCTCCCCCAGACAGCTGTGTCTGTCACCCTTGGCAGTGACTTAGCTGCTTGCCCAACCTAAACAGCATCTGCTGCACGAATAATGAAACATTTGTTATTGCTCTGAATTTCCAAATTACATATACCCAGTTTCAGTAGCTCCCAACAACCTATACCCCAAAACCAAGCATGTGGGGAAGTTAATATATGATTACATTAATACATTTAGAAAGAAAGCTTTCTTGCATAAAAAAATAACGCAAGTACAAAATTAAAGATGTGTGATGCATTCTGATATTTTCTATTCATTGTGTTTTTTAAATATTTTTTAAAGATTTTGTTTATTTTTTAGAGAGGGAAGGGAGAAAGAGAGGGAGAGAAACATCCATATATAGTTGCCTCTTGCGTGTCCCCCACTGGCAACCTGGCCTGCAACCCAGGCATGTGCCCTAGACTGGGAATCAGACCGGCGACCCTTTGATCCAGGGGACCCAACCATTGAGCCACACCAGCCAGGGTGTGTTTTATTTTTTAATGTAATTTGTAATCTCTTAAATTATTTCATGACCCACAAATAAGTTGCAGTCTATCGTGGACAAACAGGGCCTTAATGCATGTTAATATTGATCAAAAGTAACAAGTGCCAGCTGTGTGCCCAGAAAACCATATTCAAAAATATCAAAGATAATGGAGATACCAAAAGTATTTGGTATTTGGAGATACCTAAGAGTTATGAGACAATGACAAGGCATTGTGTTAAAGGAACTTGAATTTAGTTCAGAAAGATGTTGATTTAAGTCCCAAGTGGCACTCAGTAGCTGGCTGACCTTGAGCAAGTCTTAAAGCAATAATACTCTTCTCAAGTCATGGGACTTGATAAAAATAATGGCTTCCTTACTTCTCTGAAGTGACAAATGAAAGTTAAATAAGACACTGTAAATGACAGGCCGTGGTGAAGCGTTTTCTGAAAACTATATGGATATTGTTTTACAGGTGATTAACATTGGCAGAAAAAAAATTGTTGCAATAAAGCAAGAAGTGGGAGATAGTGCTGAGGCTTGGGGTTCTTGGGGAAGGCTTACTGGAAGGCAAAGGGAGGCGTCTTCTTCATTCAAGTTCTGTCAATGCAGAGGGTGTTGCCAACGTTAACATATTTCAGATTTCCTAACTGTCTTTAACATTGACTAACATTTCAGATACAACCAGTGCTTCAGGACTACCCTCCGAAAACCGGACAGAGGACAGACAATTGATCCTTTATAGTTTGGCTCCTTTGGGAGGATTGCCTCTGCTCATTACCGGTTTCTGCCTGTTCTGCTGCCTGAGAAGGCACCGAGGTGGGTTCCATCTTCCCACAAATGTGTACTCTGTTAACAGGATTCATATGTTTTTAGTTGGTTCCTGTTGGTTTCTGTTTTCTCTCTCTTCTTTCATTGTTGTTCAATTACAGTTGTCTCCATTCTATCCCCACCCCTCCCCCCACCCCAGCCATCCCTACTTCCCACCCTCAATCCTACCCACCTTCGGCTTTGTCCACAAGTCCTTCATACATGTTCCTGAAAAACCCTTCCCCCTTACCCCTGTTATTCCCTCCCACCTCCCCTCTGATTACTGTCCGTTTGTTCTTAATTTCAATGCCTCTGGTTATGTTTTGCTTGCTTGGTCATTTTGTTGTTTTCTTTTCTGATACTTTGTAATAAACCATGGATAATGATTTCCTGGGGGACAACTTCCACCAAAAAACCAAAAGGGATTAGTTCAGGTTCTCTCTAGTCTCGGCGAGGCACGCTCTCCACAGCACAGTGCTCTAGCTAAGGGTGGTGGTAAGGAGGGAACATTGCTGGAATTTACTCATTCTACTTGCATCCGTCTTTGGCTTGTGTGAGAAGCTCTTCTAAATTTTCAGGAGGTTGAAAGGGAGGTTGAAATAATTTCTCAGTAGGTTTGACTTGAGTTGGTCTGTCTTGCTCTCTTTTCACAGCCACACCACAGCATTCCAGTCACAAGTGCACTTGTCCGAATGAAGACCCACTGTCCACAGTGGAAATTCACATGTTTGCACTTTCTGTTACCAGACACATGTTATCAAACACATGCTCGAACTGAACCCTCACACAAGAATAACAAAAGAAAAACTGTGGGTTTTGCATGAAAGAGGAGATGATATTTTAAAAAACAGTTCCGTTCTGCTTTGTAAATAATTCCTTTACTGGCATGAGGGAACACACAAACACTTAAGAGATGGATATATGGGGAATTCTGATCTAGCCCTGGTCTGGGCCACTTCCGTTCTCTCTCTCCTTCTTTTTTCCTCTCTATCATGTCCTCCCATCTGTTTTCCCACAACAACCACAGTGTAGCTATAGAAACTAAGCTAAACAAAGAAACCCTTATTTCTTCTATGAGAAATCTTTGTCTGGTCAAAAGTGCCTCTGGTGCTTTGTGGTGAGGACTTCTGCGGCCCAGAAGCTCCTCAGAATCCTGGGGGAATCTTCTGTAACCCCATCTCTGCATCTGCAAGTCCAAGGATCTTTCTAGGGTCCTTCTTGAAGTTTTACCACCTACTCTGGGGCTGCTGGAACTTTTCTCAGAACTCCAGGAGAAAGTCAAGGATAAGTCCTTTTATTTACCACATCCAAAGGGAACTAGGCAGTAGGAGGTCCTGGCCATGCAGATGACAGGAGAGCAGTGCATTTGGCACTGAGTACAGAATGTCCCCAAACAAAGATTTCTAGCCTTTTAAAAGCGATATATGAGACTATCTGCCCGCCCCCTGCCCCCCCGAATATGCTGGAGGGCTCTCTGGGGTAAGAAATGAAGAACCAGTGAAGAAAATGGGGCAGCACGAATGCACAAAATCTGAGTTGTATGTGCCATGCTAGTCACAACAACTAAACAAGCCAAACTAATAACACTCTCACTGGTATGTGAGTGGGTGGGCATCGGTGTGGTGGGGGGGACATTCCACCTTTGCTCTAGGGACTGAGTTTCAATTTAGCAGTGTGGTTCCAACCCATATTCTTACCACAACCCTAATTTACAGGGACTTGGGGAAGAATTGTGTTGTCCTTTACTCCTTTTGGTTTCTTATTTTTTGTTTTGAATTCCAGGGGAACAAAAGAAGCCTTCTGAAACAACAGAAAGGGCAATGAATGTGGTATGTTCATTGTATCTGTTAAAACAAATGCAATCTATGCTATATCATGTTACTATATATGTATATTTTTACATTTGATGCTCTGTAATACTTATCATGTGCCAGTCACTGTTCTGAGTGCTATATATGCTGACTTACCTTAAAAATGTGTTTGTTTTACATCTACCATCATTTGCAGCAGAGATTCTTCAGGATTAATGAGTCTCAAAATAAGCAGGTTTTTGGGAGAGTATGGGTGGCAGTGTTGACTCAAAGCAGAAAAGTCTGAGACTGAGCTGTAAACGCTGGCCCTGCTCTTGGCCTGTTACATGACCTCAGGCTATTCATTGATTCCCACAAAGTTAACTCATAAGGTAATGAAAGAATAAACCATTAATAGCCACAGTGAGTTATGATTTCTTCATAAATCACACCAGCAGATAAAGAAGCGTGACCGCAGACCAAGCTACCATGCAAAAGTCTCTCACAATGTGTGTGGGCTCATGAACAAAGAGACCTTCCAGACAAAGGAAAGGATGTGTTGGAGGCAGTGCCAAATTTTTCTACAAGTTCTTGGAATATACGCTCAGGCCTTTCTTTTTGGTTCAGCATTGTGTAAATATTGAAACTGAAAAAAGAATGCAAGATGAGATAATATATTCCTGAAAAAACGTACGGAGTTCCTTAGTTACAAATGTACTACAGTCACGAGTGAGGGACTGCAGAGGAGCTTGATGTGTGTGTGCCTGTGCACATCGGCATTCCAGTGAACTAGAGTAGAGAGAACGATGCAGCGGCCTTCTTGGAAGTTCCAGAAATGTCAGAGGCAGATGTAGCCAATAGTTCTACATACAGTATTAAGTGGCATTCAGCATTCCCCACCAGTTGCCTAATTTTAAATCATACCAAATACAGTTAACTTCAGAAACTTGTGTTAAGTTTTTAGTAAGCATCAGTGGACATCATTGTGGTGGGTCCTAAGGTTTTGTTTCCTCAAGTAGGGAAATTTTCTTAAATATTATCTCCTTTCTTCCGATAGTGAACAACAGCAGCAACAAACCATATTCTGTTACAGTCAGTCTTGAGAACTATGAAACACTTTTAAAAAATCACCTAAATAATTTATCCTAGAGGTAAAGCCCAAGTTGGTCAAAATGTAGTCATATTTCTTCCTGCATAAGCTGGACAAATTATTTATGATGTGAACTTGAATTTAAGAGGGTTTTTTCTCTGTGTGCAATTATTTGGGAATTTTGCTTAAGATGTTCATGCCTGTCCCAGGAATTCACAGTTTTGTCCCATTTGAGTTGTGAAACATTTTAAAAAATATAGATCTTTGAGAGTGAGTAAAAATTTTGTTTGAAGGAACTTGTACGGGAACCACGAACTGGAAACCCAAAGTAGAAAAGGGAACTGGTAAAAACATGGCAGCTACGTGTAAAAGCCAAAGTCCTCATTTTATTCCAGAATGTCCTTTGAGGGTTTAAACGTGCTTGTATACTAAAAATCACTGAATTGTACACTGTACATGAATGACATCTCACCATGTTTTTAAAAGTGCGCTGTAAACTGGAAGGTGCCAGCCAAGGGCAGAGGAGAGCTGCTTCAGCGTTTGCCGCCTCCACCTGCCACTGGCGGTGCACCCGCCTTGTGTCGCCCACCCACTTTGATGAGGCTCCCACAGGACGAGTGCAGCCACAAAGCACCATGTTAGTTTCACCCCATTCATTGTAACAGTTTTCCATGGAAGTGAGCTATCTTTTGGGAAAAAGCCGGGTTAAGTGGGTTGACTGACACAGGTTGAAAAATACAACAGAGACTTTGTCAACATATCAGGGATTTATGACTATTTATTAGGTCACACGACAGTCATATTCATTGCTCCTCCAGAGGTTTTCTTCAGGTTCGTCTGAGTGGCGGCTGAAACACTTTCCATCTGAGCCAAGAGGGGGACGTTTAAACCAATCTCCAACTCCCTCAGTCATCTAGCTTTAACGTTATTTCCAGGGAAGACACCTCCTCAGAAGGAAGATGTGCAGTCGGCAGTTAATACCTAACTTCCCAGGATAGGCCCAGGTATGCCTGCATGGTAGAACCTGCTCAGGAGACTCGGACGCCCCGCCGCACGCACCAAAGCGAGAACAGCCAGGGGCCTGATGAGGCAGGTGGGCTACCCAAGGCTGTGCACCTGGTACCTAAAAGCAGTTAGGCCAAACTTCAAGAGCATAATTTGGAAAAATTGCAATTTAAAAACTTGCAGTAACACCACATCTTCATTTTTACCAGCTGAGTCCCCTTGATTAACTAGGAATGACAAACAAATAACTAAAAAGAGGGGAAAACTTCAGGACCGTTTTACTTTCAGTTTCCATAATCTCATCTCTTTTACAGAAGCTTGACAATGTTTGACTTTATTTGGAAGTGTAACAATTTTCTTCTGATGGAAATAACTGTTGAAATATTTTAAAACTTTTTCTAAGTTTTGTCCCTCCTCAAACACAACAGCAATTTTCTAATTCCAGGTCTCAAATCATAATAATATATCTTTAATAGCTCATAATATTTATTCTTTCTACCCCCTTTAGAGGGTATTTGTTCTGCTTTATCTTTAATGGTTTCACCCTAAACTGTGTTAACACTATTCACTATGTTGCAGGCTGCCTGGAGTTCTTGTGGAATATTTGTGCTTTCCTCATAAATTTGAGCTGTGCTTTTCATCTTGAAGAGGGATTTAAAAGTGTTCTATGGCTTCAAAAGTGATTAATAATAAAGCACAAAATAACTATTTTGGAGGAACATAGTTGTCCTTAAGCCTTTCATCCTTTAATAAGTGAAAATCTGCTATGAAAAAAAAATAGATATCAACAGCATATGTGAGGAAAAGTCGATTAATTCTCTCCATGTATAGGACTCAATTTAGCCTGTACTCATAGTTTGCTAATAAGTATGCACCATCACATCTTTAAATGATAATTAAGGCAATTTTTTTTCTCTTACAGGCTGATGTTCCTCAGCCCTCTAGGAGTGAGCAAACTGAAGTGTGCACCAGGCAAAATTCCCAAAACCTGACATTAGAGACTGAAGTTTATGATAATGATCCCTGGTTTGGGGTCCAGGAGGAGCCCGGGGTTTATTCTAACCCATGTCTGGAGGAAAACAAACAGAGCATTGTGTATGCTTCACTGAACCACTCCATCATTAAAATGAACCCAAGACAGGCAAGAAATGTGAAAGAAGCACCTACAGAATATGCAGCCATATGTGTGAGGAGTTAAACCTAGTCCTGATCCCTGGACGATCGGTGCATCGGTACCATTCTCTGAGACCCACAGAATGTCAGATCATGTTCCTGGACCTGAGATGTTTCACTTCAAGGACATTCATGTTGGTGCTTGGGTCTTAAGGGTCCCTGGAACAAATAACTAAGATTTCTCCCAGAAAATTCTTTTGGAGTGGAGCATTTTATGTTATTGCCATGAACAACAAAATCTCCTCTCCAAAACTGAGTGGTATCATGAATAGCAGTGTGGTAGAACATTTAAACTTAGCTACATTTTACTCAACATATGAAGTCAATATTTTCTTTGGAACTATCAGAAAGGCATTTAGGGAAGAGAGACGTGTGCTATTTGGATGAGTTCACTATATTTTTGAAAAAAAAAATGAACCAATTTAACCAAGTAACCATAAATACAGTAATAATAATATTCTTATTTCCAGTTAGTCTTTGATAATAAAAAATTCTTTCTAACAATCTAATGTTGGGGTTTCTGAAATGTAAAGAGGAATAATTTTAGACTTGAGAACAAAGGAAAAGAATGGAAAGAATAAATCGTGCAATAAAGATGTGTAATGTACCAACTAGATGGGGGTGGATGTTCCCCATGCCTGAGAAACAAATATTTATATCTACTGGTTAGATTACAAAGCAAGTATCTGCAGTAATGGAGCAATTAATGTATGATGCATTTACAAACAACGTGGTGACTCAGTGTTTGGGTTACATAGACTAAACAGATTGACATAATGCTGCTGAGTTAATATACTTGTGGGTGTCTGAATAAATGTAAAAGTCAGTGAGAATAATCATTGTCAGGCAAGTGCATATTGGTGGCTTAAACTGCTTCTTGGTTGACCTGATATCAAATTAAAAGCACAATTGATGGAATGGAGAAAACTCCAGAATATTTAGTTGGCCAGTCAACATATTTTCATGCACAGCATTTATATCTTGCTGTTCTCTTTACTAAGGAATCAGGGCAAATCATACATAGTGAAGTACTACAATTTGATAACCATTTGTTTTAAAATATTGAGGTTGTAGCCACTTAAAAATATAGCAAGAATATGGTTTCAGTTTTCCAGAATACTTGAGTCTAATTATTTCAAAAATAGCCTGCAACTTTATTCAACAGTTTGAGGCTATTAGGGTTGTCAGGAGCTGCTACTAAGTAATGCAATAGATCTTATACGACGTAAAGAGCAGAGGTTAGAATCCATTTTAACAAATACATGAGCTGCTGTACAAATTAATGTGAAGGGGTGTGTGTGTGAATGCATGTGTGTGTGTTGGCATCTGGGAGGAAGGGTGAGGACTTACAGAAATGGTAAAAGAGAAACCACAAAATGAACATACCATTTCAGTTTGCTACAGAAGTTCAAAATACCAGAGCAAGTGAGTCACTAAAGAAAATTTATTAAAATAATGTATGAAATTATGGGGATAGGAGTATGACATTCCATAAAAGTTTTTGTCCCAAAAAGACAAAACAGATTTTGTGGCTGAAAATTCCTTATGTAACACTGACAATAAGATTTTGATCCCTGGATGGGGGTGGTGGATATTGTTTCAGAGTCATTATTATCTACCCAGCATGACATCCTTACTCCTAAAATTTCAGGCAACCAGTTTTAGGTAGGTTTTTCCAGCCAAGCTGAATTTACAGAAAACTTATGTGCAGGAGATAAATGAACTGCCCATGGTATTCTTAAAAATAGAAACAGGAAGTATGGGAGGATACATGTAGCTGTCCTTATCAGATAAATATACAAAGTTGAACCATTCCTTTAAAGTAAATTAAAAAATATATATATATATTTTGTTTACTCTTGACGTATTCTTAGCATGTATTACTGTAATGTTGATAATGATTTCATCTCTGTTAATGATTTATACTTCTATTTGTGTGATGCTTCCAAAATCACAAGTCATTTATGTTTTTATTTCCTCTTAAAAGTTATCAGAGTTATATATGTATTTCACAAATAAATCTATTTCTGTATTATTTACATGGCTTATTTCATTAATAAAATGTGAAGGAAAAGATTACATAATTTAACAATTTTCCATGAATTTTCAGCACATTGGTTCCAGTAAGAAGGTAAAGTCATTAAAACTTATTTGGAATCAATTTGATGTTGATTTTTGTACCAAAAAAGTGCAAGGGAATGAAATAGAAGAATGATTCTCAAACCTTATGGCACATAAAAATAACTTGAAAACTTGATAAATTGCAGATTACTAACTCCCAGCACTCTGAAATTGTGAATCAGGAGATTCAGCATATGGCTCCATAATCCCCACCATTAAAAGTCACCCCAGATAATTTGAATACAGGTTTCTCAGTGCAGAGGCTCGTTCAGTATGGACATTAGACAAGAGCAAGATGCTGCTGATGCAGAACCCTACTGTCAGAGTGGCTCCAATAAAAGACTTTTCGGAGGGAAGGGTATGGAGAGCCTCAGAAGGGGGCCCCTGTTGCTCACTACTGCTCACTGTCTCCCACTAGCATTTATTAATTGTGGGGGAGGGTCCTGACCTCCAGAGGAGGAGGGTGTCTCTGGTGCATTTTCTTCCAGAGTTGGACAGGCCATCCAGACAACTGCTTGTCCTTACACACAAACACTTTTTTTTAAAGTATATATATATATATATACTTATATATATATATATATACACACACAAAATATATATATATATATAGTGTGTGTGTGTGTGTGTGTAAAATAATCTGTTTTGTCCAACAATAAACACTTTCTAGGTTCCAGAACTGATCCTCTGGCCTGATCATATCAATCCATCTGTATATACATACTTTTTTAAAAAGCAGTTTTAGGTTCAGCAAAGCTAAACAGAAAATGCATAGAATTTCCATATACTCCCTGACCCCCCACACGCACAGCTTCCCCCATCATCAACATTCTGGGCCACTGTGGTGCATTTGTTGCAATCGGTGAACCGTGCTGACACATCATTATGATCCCCAGTCCATGGTTTACATTAAAATGTACTCTTGCTGTATTCTATGGGTTTTGACAAGTGTATAGTGGCATGTACCCTTTATTATAGTAACCTACAGAAGGTTTCACTGCCGAGAAAATCTGTGCTCCACCTATTTATCCTTTCCTCCTCCAAACACTTGGCAACCACTGATCCTTTACTGTCTCCATAGTTTTGCCATTTGCAGAATGTCAAGTAGCTGGGAAACCATACTGTATATAGTTTTTGATATTATTTTTAGCACTGAAAAATACTCCATTGTCTGGATGTGCTACAGTTTATGTGTCCAGTCATCTACTCAATCACATCTTGGTTGTTCCAAATGTGGGCAATTGTGAATAAAGCTGCTACAGTCACCTGTGTGCAGGTTTTTCTATAGACATTAAGTTTTGACTCATTTGAGCAAATACTAAGAAAGCTGATTGTTGGACTGTCTGATAAGAGTATGTCTAATTTTGTAAGAAACTCCTAAACTGCCTTTCAAAGTGGCTGCATCCTTCTACTTTCCCATCAGCAATACACGAAGGTTTCCCATTGCTCCATGTCCTCACCAGCATTTGATGTCAGTATTTTGGGTTTTACCCATTCTAACAGGTGTAGTGGTTTCTCGTTGTCTTAATTTGAAACTCCCTAGTGATATATGATGTTGACATCTTTTCATGTTTATTAGACATCTGTATATATACTTGGCGAGATATCTGTTAAGGTCTTTGGCCTAATTTTTAATATGGCTGTTTGCTTTCGAATAGTTGAATTTTAAAGAGTTCTTTGTATAGTTCTTATACCAATCCTTTATCAAATACGTCTTTTGCATATGTGTTCTCTCAGTCTATGGCTTTTCTTCTCATTGTGTTAATGCGCATATTAGTTATAGTATTTATTTCTTGTTGCGTTTGCCGATACATTAGAATGTGATTAGACTGTGGGCTTCTTGTGGGCAACGGTTATGTCACATTCCTCTTTAGTTTCTTAGCCCAGTGCTTTGCACATAGTAAAATTAAATAATGTTTAAAGAATGAATGAGTTTTTGAAGTGAGTCGTCTACTCCTGTGCTACTCAAAGGATGGTCCTCAAATCAGTAGCACTGGCATCCCCTGGCAGTTTTTAGAAAGGTAGAATCTCAGGCATTATCTACTAAATAAAAATCTGCATTTTCACAAGATCTCCTATGTGATTTGTAAGCTGTGATCCACTTACTGTGTATAAACCTACCCCTCCCCAGGGCGAGTTAGGAGTGGCAGGAAGCCAAGTCACTCATTTGGAAAGTTCTATTTTAAGCAGTAACAGGAAGGGTTTCACAACCCAGCACAGAAAGTAAAACTAGTAAGAAAGAAAACATAACTAGTTCACAAAATGTTTGTACTGAACCTGAGAAAACAGGACTGAAAATTCCATGCTAGAAATCAAGATACAGGCTCAAAAGCAAGTTCTGGGCATTGATCTTTAAAATGGGCTTGAAGTTAGTCAGGGGAAACTTTTCATGGGAATCAATTTGTCTGCAAACAATCTGAGACCACACACTAGGCACTTACCACTTTGGTAAGGTATGAGGTAACATGGTTGATTAAGATTCCACCCCTGCACATCACTGCTAACAGAATAGTTGAAGAGGTAGAAACTAAGCAAAAACCACAATCTGATAATTTGTTTTATCATAGAGATGGGTGCAAAGTGCTATGGGCGCAAAGTGCTATGGAAACTCCATAACTGTATGTCTTTGCCTGTAGGGACCATGTTACATTTAATTTATGTGGTTCTGAGACACCTTAAAAATGGTATTACTAGTAGATATATATACACTCATACGTATACACAGACCTGTAAATATAAATTTATATATACTTGTCATCTTAGTTAAAAATAAAATCTAAAGTTAATTTATTTAACTTTATTATTAATTAATTTAATTCAAATGGCTACTTCTTGGTGAGAGAAAAGAACAGTGTGGAAAAGTCAAGATGGAAGTGAAACTTTAGTGAATGTATCTTGGTATAGAGTTTTAACTGGAATCATGAAAATTATTCACATAATTAAATAATAATTTATAAAAAAAGGAATCTTCTCAAATTGAAAAGAAGCTAAAACAAGTTTAACTGTCCATCAGGTTAATAACCACGCATATAGAATAATTATATTATGTGACTCTAATCTGTGTTTTAATGATACATCCATATAGTGATATAAGAACAAAAAGAACTATAAAGATACTTTAAGCTGTACTTGGTATTTTTCATAGTTATATTGCTATTATTTATTTTAAAATAATATGTGGATGGTATAGAATAAAGCAAATGTGTAATTATTAGTACATTTAGAAATAAAACTTTCTTGCATAACAAAACTTAAGTCAGCTATAAAATTAAAAATGTTAAGAATGCTGCAATCCAAGTTTCACATTGGAAGTATAAACATAAACTCATGATTTTTTCCTATTAAAAACTGTTTTTAATTCGGACTACCAAATCAAAACAAATTAAAAGAAGCAAAATTATAAATATTCATAGATTATATAATTGTTAGCCTGATAAACCCCTGTAATCAACTGGAGATTTATCAGGAAAAAATTAAGGTAATATTATAACGTTGTACACTTTATACAAAAATAACTTTATACATTGTAGGAACCATGAATATTAAATGGTAGCTTCTCAAATACCAAGGGGTCAAATAGATTACACAGGTGAGTAGAGTAGACCAGATGGACAACTGCGGCAAGCTTAATTAACACCTGCTTTGTCTAAGTTATTGCTATGCAAAAATAGGCATTTTATATTGTCTATTTTTCCAGGTTTGGCCTAATTTTTAATATGGTTAAAGAGAGGAAATAAATGCAGTTCCCATGTAGAATCACCTAATTTTTAAATCTTAAAAAAATGTTTTTTGAAATTGCGAAAGCCCTCCAGTTCCATCCATGCTGTCTTGAAGGGTAGGAGCTCCTTCTTTCTTTCTGCTGCATAGAATTCCATTGTGTAAATGTACTGCAATTTTTTGAGCCACTCATTAACTGATGGGCACTTAGGTTGCTTCCAAAGCCAACTAGAACATAGCAACAAACTAGATTTGCTCTATGGCTTGCCAATTTCTATCTGTTTTAAACAAATAACATAAAATTTAATACAGATCAACTTCTTAGTAGTAAATATATACAAGGGTAGACCCCCAAGTAAACCCGAAATTATCTTCTGGAGGGTGGGCTTCTCCCACTAGGTGAGTGTTCTAAGAATCCAGCTGTATCAGTGAATCAGCTGGTTGTTGTGAGAGGCTGCGTTCAACTTCAGTTACTTTTTTGGAAGGCTCTTTTTTTTTTGTTATTCTACTCTAGTTGTCCTCACTTTTCCCCCTTTGCCCTCCTTCACTCATCCCACACTCCCCACTCCCACAGTCAATTCCCACACCGTTGTTCATGTCCATAGATCATCCCTACATGCCCTTTAACTAGTCTCTTCTTCTTCTTTCCACCATTATTCCACTCCCCCCATCCCCTTTGGTCACTGTCAGTCTGTTCCATGTTTCCATGCCTGTGGTTCTATTTTGTTCTTTAGATTCCACTTATAGGTGAGATCATATGGTATTTGTCTTTCAACATGTTTTCCCATTTCATGATGGGTGAATTACAACCACACCTGCCCACTGCCCACACCCCACTAAATGGTCAGTAGTTTTTAACCAAAATGGCATGACCCCTGTGCCCCACTCTCTCTGACCCCACCTTGCCCCAAGAGACTTTTTTTGTTTGTTTGTTTCCCTGGATGAAAAATATCCTCAAAGGGAAATGTTTTGCCAATGTGGAAGAGGTGAAACAAAAAACGGCACAAACACTAAAAGGCATCAAAATCAATGAGTTCAAAAACTGTCTTGAGAAGTGGAAAAAACATCTCAATGGGTGTATTGCATCAAATGGATAGTACTTTGAAGGTAACTGAAGTTTAAACATGTAAGAATAAATACACAATTTTAATAAGTACATTCCAATTTTGGGGTCCCCCCATAAGTAAAATATCTAGGTACATATGTATTAAGAAATGTATAGAAAAACAAAAAAAAAAACCCAACATTAAAAACACTGTTGAGGGACTTCTGCCTCAAGCCATAATGAAAAAACTTGTATCATACTAGATCAGGTCAGGTCAAAGACAAATACTGGAAAACTATGAGCTAAATTAGTGATTTTCAACTGGTGTGTTGCAAAAATTTTTTAAACATACAATACCTGATTATTTAGTCAGGGGGACTGACCTCTTTTTCCTTACATTATCAAATTAAAAAATAACAATCAACACAACAATAGCCATCTGGTGTGAATGAAACAAAATTATACTTATGTTTATTGTCAAATCAATAAAATATATGTTTTTTGGTATGCTGAAGAATTTTAGTAATTAGTTTATGTGTGGTATGCAATGAAAAAGATTGAAAATCACTCAGCTGAATGTACAGAAAATGTACAGATAGAAAAGTTGAACATGAAGATGAGCTTCAGGGACCTCTGGGACAATACCAGGTGGCCAGACATGAGTAATTGCAGTCTCAGAAGAAGACAGTGAGACTGGGGCAGAAAAGACATATTTGAAAAAATGATCATCATCTTTTTCTAAATTTTATGATAAATAACAACCCACATGTTTAACAACCTTTCAAACCCCAAACAGAATGAACAAAAAGAAAACTACACTGATGCATATCATGGTCAAATTGCTGAAAACCAAATTTAAGAAGAAAAACTTGGAAGCAGCCAGAACAAAAAGTCCATGTTACAGGCAAGGGATCAACAACAACAGTTTGATACTACTTACTGAAACAACCAGAATTTAATTTTTGAAATGCTGGAAAAAAAAGAAGTTGATTCAGAATTCTGTATCCAGAGAACATACTCTTCCAAAATAAAGATTCAGATAAACAAAAATGGAAAGAATTTGCCACCAAAGAAAAGGCACCAGCAAAATGCTGAAGAACAATCTTTAGGCTAAAGGAAAATGATACTAGATGGAAACCTGATTACACAAAACAATGAAAAGTGTCAGAAATAGAAAATATGTGCATAAATATAAAACACATTTGAAATCCAATTTTTATTTAAAAGATAACTGACTGATTAAAAGATAATGAAATATAGATTTTGTAAAATTAGTAGAAGTAAAATATATGGCAGTGATGGCACAAAGAATAAAAGGGTGCTAAATGAAAGTATAATAATACAACATGGTAGATTGTAGTAAATTAAGGGTACAAACTGAAATCCTTAGAGCAATCACTAATTTAAAAAACAATTATAGCTAAATGTTGGGAACCACCCTGCCTGGTTTCAGAAGTTGTAAACCCCCCATGGCTAAGGCTGACTGAGCGACCTTTGGACCATAAGTCACTAAGGAGACAAAGCTTATCTCCCTGACAGGCGTGCCACCTCTGCTCCTTTTACTTCACCCTGCCTGGCCCCCAATGCTTGATTGGTGAGCCAATGATGGGTAATATTCCCCAAGGGGGGAACAACCTAAGACAGGCATGATCATGGGGTGGCCCCAGGGAAGGACTTGGGGAGCTAGAGCAAAAGGTGGTGATGGACCCTTGCCCCTCAGCTTTGACAGAGCCTGAGTCCTCATTCTGTCTCCAGGAAGTCTCCTAATCTCTTAGTTCCCCTGCCTGACTTAAGCTTGAAACAATGACAGAGGGCAGTGCTGCCCTATGCTGGAAAGGGCAGGCTCCCCAGGTGATCAGGCCTAAGAAAGAATACATAAACTCCTGTGAAACCTGCTTTGCTAAAAATGTTCTCAGTTAAATGATAAGGGTCCGAGCAAGAAGTGAGTTTGTTCCTCAAAGTTTTATGGCTCTTTAGCTATCTGACCCTGACTCAGAATAGGCCCTTAGAGTTCTTTGTATGTTATCTATTGTTTGATCCTTACTGCCTGATAATGATTAATGAGCTTTACTGGTATTCCTGTGCAAAATGAACTCAATAAAAGCCCATTGAGGAAAAGGCTCTTGGCCCTTCTTCTTTGAGAGATCAGCCACCTTTCTTCTCCAAGCAGATTATGTCTTGGTTGATTTATTCTCATCTGTGGCATATCTGTACACACGATTTTTTAAAAGCTGGCTTGGGGGATTCTGTGGGCAGAGCCCTCCCACAGCTGAAGAGTAAAAAATGAGATAAAAATAGAATATTAAATACTCAATGGAAACCAATAGAGAAGTAAAATGGACAGAAAACATGGAGAAAATAAACCAAATCTTAAGGAAGTAAACTAAACTCTAGCCATATAAATAATTTCATTAAATGTAAATACACTATAGATTCTAATTAATAGAAATTGTCAGATTGAAAAAAGACAGGACTGTACTATATGCAGTTTATAAAACATGTACTTTAAATAAATATGGAGAGGTTAAAAGTAAAAAGGCAGAAAAGTATGTTACACAAACATCAATCACAAAAAAGCTGAAAAGGCTATATTAACATCATTGAATGTAGAACTCAAGACAAGTTTGTCCATTATAAGAGCTAAAGGACATTTCACAGTAATGCAAGAATCAATCTTTCAAGAAAAATGACAATTCTAAATACATATTGGTTTAATAACAGAGCTTCAAAATAAATGAAACAAAAATGGAGACATATAAGGGGAGCAATAGACAAGGCCACAGTTTGAACCCCTAGAATAGACAATAGATGAATGGAACAAAAAGGGACAGCCCATGAATAAACTCACATAGTAATGAAAAAAAATTTCATAAAGATGCCAAAACTGTTGAATGGAGAAAGGTTTTTAATAAATGATGCCAGAAAACAGGATATGGAAATAGAAAAAATAAACCTCAATCCCTACCCCACACCACACATAAAAAGTAATTCAAGATGGAGTAAGACCTAGAAGTAAAAGTTAAAACCATAAAACTTCTAAAAATATAACTTTTTTATGACCCAAACTCCTTAGATATCACCAAAAGCACTAATCATAAAAGAAAAGATAAATTAGATTTTATCAAAATTTAAAATTTTGGACCATTGAAAGATATTGTTAAGAAAATACTCGGGCAAGACAAAGACTGAAAGAAAACATTTTTGTTATAAATATCTGATAAATATTCTGTATCTAGACCATTTAAAGAACAACCCAATTTAAAAAATGGTAAAATACTTGAACAAACACTTCACAAAAAATTTATACAAATCAATAAGTATGTGAAAAAAGTACAGAAAAGCATGAATCACTGAGGAAATAAAAGTTAAAATCACAATGAAATATCACTATATATCCAGTATAATGCATAAACAGGTAAAACTAAATATAGTGATAACACTAAAAGTTGGCGAGGGTGCAGAGCAACTGGAACTCATATGTTGCTGATAAGATTGTGCAATGAACAATGAAGAGAGTTTGGCATTTCCTTATAAATTTAAACACATACCTGTCCCATATTTAATGATTCCACTTCTAGACAGTATTTACCTAAGAGATATAAAAACTTGTACAAGGACTTTTATGAGAAAGTTCTTAGCTGCTTTATTCATAATATACAGTGTCCACCAACAAGTGAATTGACAAGAAAACTGTGGTATATTTATACAATAGAATATTGCTCAGCAAGTAAAAAGAATGGACTGTTATTACACACAACAATGAGGAAGCAACTTAAGAACATTGCATTGGGTGAAATGTCAGATTCAAAAGACTTTAATTTCATTTATATTCCCTGTTCTAGAACAGGGAAAATGAATCCTTGAAGAAAAATAATCAGTTGCCTGTGGTGGGTGTATGAAGGTATTGGCTAGGAAAGGTTACAAGGGGATATTCCAAATGATGGAAATATTCCGTATCTTGTAAGGATGATTGCCTCTGTAGCCTTGAACATTCAGTGACTTTGTTCACATTGTGCTTTCTAGAAACATCAGTTTGTGCCACTTATTTAAAAATTCATTGGCTGATTTCTGAATGTGCCTTGACCATGGATCGAACCTGCAAACTTGGTGTATCAGAACGATGTTCTAATAAGCTGAGCTACTTGACCAGGTCACTTTCCACCATTTTGAACCTGTATAATTCCCATTCTCACTTTCTTAGTAAGTCCTTCCATAGGTTCTCCAGAAGAATTATTTATACCCTGTTCTGTATTTCCTCAGAATTTTAGATTATTATATCTTTGTGTTCTGAGAGTATCTTGACCACATTCTTCCAACCACATCTTAAGGGCATGGGTTATATACCTCATCTATATGTACTCATTGCCAAAACAGTGTCTGGTATATGATAAAAATACAATCAATGTTTGTTTTTAATAAATGTTATACATAAGAATCCATTTAATCAATAATTTTCATTAAATAGATATTTTGAAAATGTAGGTATAATCTGGTTTAACTTATTTCTCATTACAATTTATCTTTATTTATTAGTACCAAGAATATGAAATTCTTACTCTTATTCAATGGTAGTCCATGCCTGTGTTCCTATTTCTACTTTATATACCCACTATCTCAATGTTCAAAGCTTGACTATAAAATTACTTCTGATTGTTTATTTAGTCTTATCAAATAGATATTCCAGACTATATTCTGCCTTAATCTTGACTAAGGATTCTTTCCCCCTAAGTCTTGTCTCCTCCTAAGTTAATATCTTGTTTCACTCTCCAGACTTATGTCCCCACAAATCTATCCCAAGGTTAACCCATCCACCTATGTCTGTGTTGGGAAGAAGCTGATTCAAGACATTAAGTGTGGGATATTCCTCTAGCTGGCAGAGAAACAAGATGTCTAGAATGACCTCTGGAGAAAATTGAGAGAATAAATAAAGTCTTTATACTCTGAAATAATTAAAGACTAAAGTATTTTTAAACCTCCTGTATCCCTAACCCTTGGAAAACTATGGTTTTAACTCCAAGGTTCTCAGAATTGGAATATATTTCATAGACTGTGGGAGCCAGTGAATGGTTTGCGAACAAGGCATTTGCTTCAACCCTTCCAGGTACCAATTTTTCAGATGAAAAATTAAGAGCAAGGTGTAAAAATTGTCTATAGATCTATTCTTCTTATTGTGGTCATGACAGTCATTTACACAGCAATCTACATGACATCCTGAGAAGCCACTTTTGTTGATAAGAATTTGTCTTCTTCCATTTCCCTTATCTTTTGGCTAATATTTTCTTTTTCCTTTTTCTTTGAGTTATGAAAAATTAGTTCCACATATTTTTTTAATTTATTGACTTGGCAATCTAAAGCATCCTAATCACTACCTCCGACATCTGTTGATTTTTTTTTTAATTTTAAGTAGAAATTCTATAGAAGGAAAACATTTATAGAGAAAAAAGCACAAATGATAAGTGCAAAAATTGTTGAATTTGAATTGAGTATCTTTATGCAATCAGCACCTTTTCAGACCAAGAGACAGACATACCTGTCATAGCAAGAGCTTCCCTAACTTAACATCAAGAATTGTAAACAAATTTAGTTTAATGTTGAGAACTGTAAAAGATCTGAGATGTTCCTTTACTTGCAAGTTGACAACTTAGCTGCCATGGTTTCACGGATGCTGGGAGGAGACATGAAATTCCTGGATCAGAGGCAAAGGATTTTCTTATTTATGGCGCAGTGAACAGCATGAACATCAGCATAGTCGTGTCACTTTCCCTTGCCCCTCAAGTCTCATGACAGTGATGAAGATGAACACAGATGGATGCCTGCACAAATGGTGACTTGCATTACAGCAGAGGAACTCCCAACTTTGGGAACCTGATCTTTTTCACTGTGTATTAAAACAGACCTGCCCTTTGCTATTTTCCAAGACTTATTGCTATGCCAAGATTCTGGAAAAGATAGTGTGGGATAAAAGACATTAAGAAGAATAAGAAGAATACATGTCTTTTTATTAAAACTGGACTTCCATGAGAACAAAAAAGCTTTAGAGAGTTTTTTGACAGCTCTGTTGACTGAGAAAAATCTCAATGGGCCACGAAAAGAAAATGATCACAACAAGCATAACTGGCTTAAGTAAAGTTTAAATTCCAGCTTTTCTTAAGTGACCCTTCTGGCTCTGGTGTTTAACACACAACCCTGACCACAGGCCCTAGAGCATCAAAGGGTCCCCTGAATCATCAGGTCTCACAGGAGCAGGTCTCTCGTGAGTGGTGAGGTCTCAGGGATCCAGAGCACAAGCAGGCCTCAGTCGGCGTTCAAAGAGGCCAAACTGCAAACTTCCAAAACCACAGCGGGACATTGCCTGTGTTATCGCCCTTCGACAGTCAATTTGATTTATCTCTTTTGAGTTTAAGTGCAGTTACTTAATGGATTCTACAGCTGCTTTTAATGAATTTAGATAGAATTATATTTCCTAAAATAATACTTTTGATTATAGATTATTTAAATTTAATTCTTATGAGCAACATTTTCTTTTCAATGGATCAGCCAGAACTGCATAGTATACATACTATAATTTGATTGCATTAACAATTCACTGTTACTTAAATCATGATTAAAAACTGACATGGCCAGGTGAAGGTATCTGAAAATAATGAAAACCACTCATCTAAGCTATGAGTTATTATAAGAAATCTGTAAAAGTAACTTACTATGTACTTAAATAAATTTGGCTTTAAAAATAACACACCAACAAATGAAAACATCATTGCCACCACCTATTTGTATTTTTCTTAGTTAACCTATTACTATTCTTATTAGTTTGGCATTACATTCATAAATTAGGAGAGCTGAGATTTTATAACTATTTTGTTTCTAGTTTTATACTTTCTATTTAACCTTTGTATTTTTGTTTCTGGTATTCTTTGTTGTTTAAGGTTTCTAAATTCTCTGTAGTTAAAATAAATTTTTATTAAAAATATTACATATGATGTAAACCTTTAACTGTATAGATCATATACCCTTATAAAGTCTCATCATTTTGCACATTATCTCTAACATAATTATTTAATAATCAAGCATCACAAAACCAGCAACCCATTCATATAAGACACTTTTCCTCAATCTATAACAAAAAGTAACCTTTTCTTTAGGAACTTCTCATTTAAAATTTTTCATTTTTTCCCCTTAACTATGACATGACTATTGTGTTGCAGCCTGTCAAGGCCTGACAGGTCCAGTCTAGCTTTGGGGAGATGGGAGAAAATGCATGGAGCCGGGGATGCTTGGCATGCCTTCGTTCACAGGTGGGCGAGCCACGCATGCTGCAAGCTGCGTGTCTCTCTAGTAAGAAGCTCCAAACTACCTTAAGTACTAGAGGTGGACAAAGCTGGCTTCCAGCCAGAAAATTACATAACGTAGCACAAATCTGCGCATGTGAGCCAACTTCATGCTACGGGAACCGTTTATTGGACCCAGCCTCAAGGCTATGGGTATACTAGTTCTCAGGCCCCTCCAAGGCTACGGGAACACTGCTTCCCTTAGCTACCCAGACACCTGGGTGAGGAAGCCAGACTGCCTCCACTTACCCTACACCTATGAACTAATAGCAGTCAGTAGAGAATCACACTTAACTGTAGTGGCTTTCATGTGATATAGCATTCAAAACAATGTGGATAGTATCAGCCATCATTGTCACAGTTAAACATTTATAGCCAGACTTCAATTAAACATTTTTTACCAGCAATATTTATTGTAAGATGTTATTTAATTAATGTCTGACAGACACAGGATTTTTGTATGTTTCATCTAATGATACACAGGCACACTATTATTTATGTACATATGTAATACACATATATATGTGTAAACACATAATAATAATTTTGAATATAAGATTTTGCTGAATATTATACCTACAAATATATATGTAACACACATATACTCAAATACACATATAATACACGCATATACTCATAAATATATATCCACATTTAATAAGAAATAAGTATAAAATTAAAATGGAAACATTTGTATATTTTTATTATATGTTAATATTTAAAATTTATTTATCTTTACCTGGATATTTTCCATCCTGTCAAATCTTTAGTTTAAGATAGTATTCACATTAAAAATAAAAGGCATAAAAAGACACACTTTCCTGGCACTCTAATAATAAAATTAACATCCCAAATATGACAACTGCTTGCTAGCACTTAATAATCTCAGGGAGTTATTAGGTTGGTCAAAAAGTCTGTTTAGTTTTTTCCACAATATAAAACACACATTTTCCGCTTTCTTTAATAGCTTTATTGACTTGGATATTTTGAGTATGTCGGCTATCTCTCGTGTGGTAGAACGTTGATTGTTCTCAATGTCTCGATTTGATCACTCTGTTTCAACTGGTCTGCCCAACTGTGGAGCATCATCCAGCTAGAAATCTCCATCATGAAACTCCACAAACCACTTTTGACACGTTTGATCAGTCACAGCACCTTCCCCTTAAACTGCACAAATCTTTTTCTTTGCCTTTCAGTTATGTTTTTACTTTTTTTGAAGTAATAAAGCAGAATATGCCGAAAATGTTCCATGTCTTCTTCCATCTTCAATATTAAAATGGTTGCACAAAACTCATCAATTTTTATAAGTTTTCTTAATGCATGCTGTTATGACAGCTGCCACAATACAATCTAAGAAAATTGTTTTGAATGAAATTAAAGACAACTAAGCGCTACTACAGCCATCATACAGAAAAAAAACAAATGAATGTTTTGACCAACCCAATATATAAGTACTTAATATAATACTTCTTTTCTATGGCAAGCATTCAAATTTCATCATTGAATTTTTTCTAATTTAATACATTGTATTTTTATCCCCAAACACTTTTAAATATACATAGACTAAATTTTTTATTCTGTTAATGTTGCCATACTACTTAAAGCCCTAAAAGCCCATGAGAGGGATTTTCCATAATTAAAAATGTGACAATATAGCTTAACCTGAAGCTAGGTGCCGAATAGGTTCTTTTATACCTACAAATATAGAAGCGTTGTCCGCTTTTGTCCGGACTTTTGTATAAGATCTGGAGAATATTATGCTAAGTGAAATAAGGCCATCGCAGAAAGACAATTACTATATAATTTCACTCATATGTGGAATCTAAAGGACAGAATAAACTGACAAACAATACCAGAGGCATGCATACATGGAACAGATCGACAGATATCAGGTTGGGGGGTGGAGGGGACCGGGAGAAATTAGGCAAAGAACATATTTACATATGCATGTATAGCCCATGGACACAGACAGCAATGTGCCGAAGGCTGCAGGTGGGGCGGCAGGGCTTGCTGGAGGGGGGAAAAATAGGTGGGGGAAATGGGAAACATCTGTAATAGTGTCAACAGTAAAAACATTCTTAAAGAATGTTATAACTTTTTAGTGTCTATCTTTTAAAAATATGGTTGGACTTCCAAAAGGCCACATAGAGCTGACCTCGTGCTCTCTTTGAAGTGGGTCTTCACATTCTGCTCAGCCACATCCCGGAGTACTGCTGTAATGCATATTAGGAAATAAATGAAAGTTCAACCAAATTTTATCAAATAAGAACTTGGTAAATTTTAGGCTACTAGAATTATATGATAAATTTTTATTACTTGTTCATATCCACTAATACTAAGGATAGCAATCACTATGTTTGTAATATATGGGTAATGAAGATACATTAGTTATTGTCATTGCTCTCGCAGAGCTTTATATAATGTCACTAACAGTCTATAAATACTGAAAACACAGTACCATAATTTCCAGTGGTATGTATGGCTCCACATTTCCTGAGATATCAGGTTCTGTGGTTTATAAACAATAAGAATAGTATTTCTAACGTGTCCTTAAATAGTAAAGATAATTAAATCATAGTTAAAATAATATACTACAATTAAAATTTATATTCATATATGAAATATATATACACATATACATATACATATATGTGTGTGGGTGTATATATATAGCCTGTCTAGAAAAAGTCTATTGATATAAACTGGCAGCCAAGGAGAGTGGAGTGGAATGTGCGTGTATGAACAATAATGGCTTCCACTGTTGGTGGGAGTGGAGACTCTGTTGAGTGAGCATGTGTACTACGTGGCCATTGCATTAAAAATGACTGAGCAAGTAGAGCACTGAATCTGTATCAAATTTTGTGTTAAGTTTGAACATTCTTCTGCAGAAACTCTTGAGATGATTCAGAAGGCCGCAGCAATAGGCAACTAGTGACTGGCACCTTCATCACGACAATGCACCCTCTTACACATCACATCTCATACAGAGTTTTTGGCAAAACATCAAATCACCCAGGTGACTTAGCCACCCTACAGTCCAGGTTTGGTGCCCTGTGACTTCTGGCTTTCCCGAAAACTAAAATCACCTCCAAAGGGAAAAAATTTCAGACAGTCAATGAGATTCAGGAAAATATGATGGGGCAGCTGAAGATGATTGGGAGAACTGTGTAAGGTCCCAAGGTGCCTACTTTGAAGGGGACTGAGGTGTCACTGTCCTATGTACAGTGTTTCTTTTCTCTTGTAACTTCTTCAATAAATGTCTCTGTTTTTTATATCACATGGATGGGTACTTTCTGGACAAATAGACTTCCTATATATCTTATTTTACATATCCCATTTGGATTGGAAGCTGCTATTTAATATTGATATTTTGTATATTTCATGTGTATCATTTGATTATTGAGATTATATTCTTTTAGTTTAATAAAGCTATGATATTGTCACAGTTAATTTTATGTGTCAGCCTCACTGGGCCACAGAGTATGTAGCTATTTGGTCAAGTGTTAGTCTGGGTGTTTCTATGAGGGCGTTTTTGAATTAGATTAACATTTAAATGGATAGACTGAGTAAAGCAGATTCACCTCTCTCTTGCGGTGTGCCTTATCTGATCATTGGAAGCCCTGGATACGATTAAAAGGATGATTTTCTATTGACTAAGGAGTTCTCCCTGATGGTCTTCAGGCTCAATGTTGGCTTTCTTCCTACTTTCAGATTCAAACTGGTAAACTGGATTTTTCTGAGTCTCAAGCCTACCAGTCTTTGTACTAGAACTACATCATTGGTGCATCTGTTCATCAGGTCTTCAGACTCAGACTGGAACTGAACATCTTTTACTTTCTGTATATTATATCTTTAAAAAAGGCTCCCAGATACCGAACTCAATGCAACCCACTCAAATCAAACTCTTGAGATAGGGAAAACAATGAAATTATATACAAAAGAAATTTCTGAATAGTTCCCTTGATTAGTAGTGTTTGGTAACCTGTGGTGTAAGTTTTATCTTGTGAATCATTTACTTGCAATGTGAGTTAAAAAAAATGACTGCTCATTCATAATCATTTTTCTTTACTATGATCTTAACTTCTGCATTTTTGATACAAAATTCTCCACATAACTATGCTTCAACTATAGGAGAGGGGAAAAGTATAGAAATGTTACTTTTCAACTAATTCAGGGGCAAGATGTAATTAATATGTAAAATACTCTGGAAAAACAGGAAGATTTAAGAATAGGAATAAAAATGAATAAATGCACAAAGCTCAAAATAGAAGAAATTATACAAATATTAGAGAAAATGGGAGTAAAATACTTGACAGGATTGTAAAGGATTAGAGCACTATGATGATTAATTTCATGTGTCAATTTTTTTATCTTTCTTGTTTGTTTGTTTTGGGATGAGATTTATTTTTTGGTTTATTTGTTGATGTCAGGTCATGTTACAAGTCCTGGTGGGGAGAGGAAGGTCTTGGTGCCTGCAGCCCCAGGCTTTCCAACCTGCCTCTGCTCCAGGCAGACACATGTGTTGGCTCAGTCACACGACTTTCTGATGGGCAGGTTCCTCAACTGAAAAGCAGGATAACATATCTACATATCTATCCCACACTGTAGATGTCAGCATCCAGCATGTACTAGGCAACAGGAATTTCAAAATCTCAACTTAGTTTGCTTTCTCTGCATTCATATTTGTAGAAAGAAAAATGGGATTGAGCCATAAAAGCAGAGTCTTTGTCCTGCTGCTACTCAGTTTGTTTGTTTATTTTTAATGTTGTTAAATTACAGTTGTCCTCATTTTTCCCCAGTAGCTCTCCCCTGCCCTGCCTACCACCCCTCTTCACATTCAGTCCCATCACCCCAGTTGTCCTTGTTCATGGGTTCTTTATACATGTTCCTTGACTTGACCACCCTATTTCCACCATTATTCTCCTCTCCTGTACCCTCTGGTCATGGTCAGTTTGTTCTTTATTTCAATGTCTCTGGTTCTATTTTGCTCACTTGTTTGTTTTGTTGATTAGGTTCCACTTATAGGTGAGATCATATGGTATTTGACTTTCACCACCTGGCTTATTACCTTTAGCATAATGCACTCCAGATCCATCCATGCCATTGCAAAGGGTAGGAGTTCCTTCTTTCTTTCTGTTGTGTAGTATTCCATTGTGTAAATGTACCACAGTTCTTTTGATCTACTCATTTAATGATGGGCACCTAGGTTGCTTCCCACACTTGCTTACTGTAAATTACTCTGCTATGAACATTGGGATGCATAAGTTCTTTTGAATTGGTGTTCCAGGATTCTTAGAGTACAAACCCAGCAGTGGAATTGTTGGGTCAAAAGGCAGTTCCATTTTTAGTTTTCTGAGGAAATTCCGTACTTTTTCCCACAGTGGCTGCACTAGTCTGCATTCCCACCAACAGTGTATTATGTAGGGTTCCCTTTTCTCCACAACCTTGTCAGCACTTGTTGTTTGTTGATTTGTTGATGACGGCCATTCTGACAGGTGTGAAGTAGTATCTCATTGTGGTTTTAATTTGCATCTTTCTGAAGGCTAGTGATGCTGAGCATCCTTTCTTATGTCTTGGGCCCTCTGCATGTCCTTCTTGGAGAAGTATCTTCTTGGGTCCTTTGCCCATTTTTAAATTGGATTGTTTGTCTACCTGGTGTGGAGTCATGTGATCTCTTTATATATTTTGGGGATCAAATCCTTGTTCGGGGTATCATTGGCAAATATGTTTTCCCACATGATTGGCTCCCTTTCCATTTTGCTAATGTTTTCTTTAGCTGTGCAAAAGCTTTTTAATTTGATTCAATTCCATTTGTTTATTCCTTCTTTTATATGCCTTATTCTAGGGGACATATCGGTGAAAATATTGCTGTGTGGAATACCTGAAATTTTCCTGCCTATGTTCTCCTCTAGGATTTTTATGGTGTTGAGACTTATATTTAAGTCTTCTAACCACCTTGAGTTTATTTTTGTGTATAGTGTAAGTTGGTGGTCTAGTTTTATTATTTTTCATGTACCTGTCTAGATCTCCCAACACCATTTGTTTAAGAAGCCATTTTTATTCCATTTTATGCTTCTGCCCCCTTTGTCAAATGTTAATTGACTATAGATACATGGGATTATTTCTATTCTCTTTATTCTATTCCATTGATCTAGGTGTCTATTCTTATGTCAGTACCAGACTCTTTTGATTACAGTGGCCTTGTAATACAGTTTGATATCAAGTATCATGATTCTTCCCACTTTGTTCCTCTTTCTCAAAATTATTGAGGCCATTCAGGGTCATTTATGATTCCATATAAATTTTTGAAATGTTCTATATCTGTGAAATATGTCATTGGCATTTTCATAATGATTGTGTTGAGTCTATAAATTGCTTTGGGTACTATGGACATTTTGATGATGTTGATTCTTCCAATCCATCAAAACAGTATATGCTTCCATTTGTTTTTGTCTTCCTTAATTTCTTTCTTCAGCATTGTGGAATCTTCTGAATACAGGTCTTTTACCTCCTTGATTAGGTTTATTCCTACATACTTTATTCTTCTTGTCGCTATAGTAAATGAGATTTTTTTCTACTTTATGTTTCTGATATTTTATTGTGTACAAAAATGCTTTCAATTTCTGGATATTGACTTTGTATCCTGCTGTTTTGCCAAATTCACTTATTACATCAAGTAGTTTCTTTGGTGAAGACAATAGGGTTTTCTATGCACACTATCATGTTATCTGCAAACAATGGTTTTACTTCCTCCTTTCCAGTTTGAATGCCTTTATTTTCTTTTCTTGTCTGATCACTGTGACTAGAACTCCCAATACTATATTGAATAAAAGTGGTGAAAACAGATACCCTTGTCTTGTTCCTGATTTTTAGGGGAAAAGCTTTTAGTTATTGTCCATTGAGTATGATGTTGGCTATAGATTTCTCACATATGGCCTTTATTATGTTGAGGTATGTTCTGTCTACTCCCATTTTGCTAAGTGTTTTATCATAAATCGGTGCTATACCTTATGAAATGCTTTTTCCACATCTATGGATATGATCATGTGATATTTGACTTTCTTTTTGTTTATGTGATGTATTATGTTTACTGATTTATGAATATTGTACCATGCTTGCATCCCTGGGATGAGTTCCACTTGATCATGGTCCATGATCTTTTTAAAGTATTGCATGATTTGGTTTGCCAACATTTTGTTGAGGATTTTGGTGTATATATATATATGTTCATCAGCAATATTAGCTTGTAGTTTTCTTTCTTTGTTGTGCCATTATCTGGTTTAAGGATTAGGATGATGGTGGCCTCTTAAAAATAGTTTGGAAGTGGTCCCTTTTCCTGTATTTTTTGGAATAGTTTGATAAGAATAGGAGTTAGCCCTTCCTTAAATGTTTTGTAAAATTTTCCTGTGAAACCATGCAGTCCAGGGCTTTTTGTATGCTGGGAATTTTTTTTTGATTACTGCTTTGATTTCACCTGTTCTCAGTCTGTTCAGGCTTTCTGTTTCTTTTTTATTCAGTTCTGGAAGATTATATGTTTCTAGTTATTTGCCTGTTTCACCCAAGTTGTCAAATTCCTTGGCATATAATTGTTTGTAGTAATTTCTTACAATTCTTTCAATTTCTGTGGTATTGGTAGCAATATCTCCTCTTCCTGATTTTATTTACTGGGGTCCTTTCACTTTTGTTCTTTGTGAGTCTGGTTAAAGATTTGTCAATTTTGTTTATCTTTTCAATGAACAAACTTCTGGATTTATTGATCCTTTGAATTGTTCTTTTAGTCTGTATATCATTTAATTCTGTTCTGATCTTGATTATTTCCTTCCTTCTACTAGCTCTGGGCTTTGTTTGCTGCTGTCCCCTAGTTTTTGTAGATGTAGGGTTAGGCTGCTTATTTGAAATGTTTCTATCTTTTATAGGCAGGGCTATATTGCCATGAACTTCTCTCTCAGAACTGCTTTTGCTGTGTCTTCTAGGTTTTGGGATCTTATGTGTTCATTTTCATTTGTTTCCAGAAACTTTTTGATTTCTTCCTTGATGTGATTGTTAACCTATTCATTATTTAATAACATATTATTCAATCTCCATGAATTTGACTGTTTTTGAGTTTTTCCCTTGAGGTTGGTTTCTATATGATTTCAGTTTCCTTGAATTTGTTGAGACTTTTTTTGTAATCTATCATGTGATCTACTTTGAAAATTTTCCATGTGCATTTGAAAAGAGTTTGTGTTTTGCTTCTTTGGGGTGAAAGGTTCTGTATATATCAATTATGGTCATTTGACCTAGTATATCATTCAGTACCACAATATCCTTGCTTTTTCTTTTTTTAGAAGATGTATTCATTATTGACAATGGGGTGTGAAAATCTACTAGTATAGGTGTGTTGCTGTGTATATCTTTCTTGAAGTCCTCCAAGATTTTCCTTATATATTTGGGTATCCTATGTTGGGTGCATATATGTTTACAGTGTTTATATCTTTTGATAGACTCTACCCTTGAGTATTATAAAGTGTCCTTCTCTGTCTCTTTTTATGGCTTTTGTTTTGAAATCTATTTTGTCTGATATAGTATTGCTATCCTGGCTTTTTTTTTTTTTTCTGTCCATTTGCTTGGAATATTTTTTTCCAACCCTTCACTTTCAGACTGTGGAGGTCTTTTATTATGAGGTGGGTCTCTTGTAGGCAGCATATGTAAGGGTTATGTTTCCTCATCCACTCAGCTACCTTATCTCTTTTGATTGGAGCATTTATCCATTTACATTTAACGTTATTATTGATAGGCACTTATTCATTGCCATTTTCACTCCCCACTTTTTTTTTTTTTTTTACTTGTGTTCCTCCCTCTCTCACTCTCTTCATCTTCTTAAAGCAGTCCTTTTATAATCTCTTGCAATGCTGGTTTGGAGGAGGTATATTCAGCCTTCTTTTGTCTGGGAAATTCCTTATTTGGCTTTCCATTTTAATTGAGAGCCTTGCTGGATAGAGCTGTCTTGGTTGCAGGCCCTGGTTTTCCTTACTTAGAATATTTCTTGCCATTCCCTTCTGGCTTGGAGTGTTTCCATTGAGAAATCAACTGCTAGTCTTACTGGGGTACCTTGTATATTACTTTCTGTCTCACCCTTGGTGCATTTAAGATTCTCTTTGTCTTTCAATTTTTTCATTTTAATTATTATATGTCTTAGAATAGGCCTCTTTGTGTTCATCTTGATTGGGACCCTCTGTGCTTCCTGGACTTCTGTGACTTTTTTTCTCATCAAATTAAGGAAGTTTTCCATTATTATTTTTTCAAGCAGATTTTCTACCGTTGCTTTTCTTCTCCTTCTGGTATCCCTATTATATGAATATTATTACATTTCATGTTGCCCTGCAGTTCCCTTAACCCCTCTTTGTTCTTTCTGAGTCTTTTTTCCTTTTCTTGCTATTTCTGGGAGTTTTTTCTATGTTGTCCTCCAGCTTGCTGATTCAATCCTCTGCTTCATGTAACCTGCTTTTGGTTCCTTCTACTGTGTTCTTCAATTTAGAAATTGTATTCTTTGTTTCTTCTTGGCTCTTATTGATAGTTTCTATGTCTTTGTTTATGCTGATGTACTTCACAGTAAGTTCCTTGTAGCTTTCCTGTAAGTTTTTGTAATTTTCAGTGAGCTCATTGAGCTTTTTTATAATCATTGTTTTGAACTCAGTGTCTGATAGTTGACTTGCCTCTGTTTCCTTCAGCATTTTTTTCTGGAGAATCCTCCTTTCCTTTTTATTGGACGTTGTTTCTTTGTCTCCCCATTTTAGAGGAGACTCCTCTTGTTTTTTTTTCTGCTTCTTAAATTGATCTGCATTCACTCCTGTCTTTGTGCTGTGAACTTCTATGATAGGAGAATGTGGGACTCAGTGGTGCAGTCTCCTTGATCTCCTGAACTTGATGCTCTTGGGATGCCTTTTATGTCATTTATGTTGTCTCTCTGGATGTTTTTGGCTTTTGATTATTGTTGGGTCATTTTTTGGTGGGCCCTTCCCTACAGCTAGCTGACTGAAAATCACTCTGGCTGCCATGTCTTGTACACTGTGGTGCAGGTGCTGCCAGAACAAAGCCACTTAGCCCAGGAGACAAACCCACACCCACAAAAATAACTCCCACCCACAACCCCACTATCAATAACAAATGAACCAGTCTTAACAAGGGTGTAAAGAGGTTAAGACTATTATAAGAAAGGAGAAGTGAATGAGACAACTAAGTGAAAGAAAAGTAATTTTTAGAGGTCAGAGGGAGGAGCATTAATAAGAGTAGGGAATCAGAGTAATCCAAAGAAAGAAAGTAACATTTACATCATAAATAAAATAGGTAATGAAGATGGCAGAATGGCATAAGAGAAGGGAAGTATATAGCATTAGGTTTAAACAGAAATTTTTAAAAAATGGAGTGAGACAGAGAAAGAAAAAGGAAAAAAAGAAAATAAATAATAAAAATAAATAGGAACCAAGTTGGAGAAGAAGATACACCACAGCACTATCAACAACAAATGAGCTACGATTAATATAAGGGGGATGGGAAACAGAGGGAAAAGAAAGAAATACTAGCTTAAGGGATGTCTAGAGGAAAGGGAAATGATTTTGAGATGATAGACAAGGAGGGAACACTAAGAGTGAGGAACAAAAACCAGGCTAAGACAGAGAAAAGTTAAAATTTGAGATGAAAAAAAGAATGAGCAAGATGAAGGTAGAATGGAGTAAGAGAGGGGAATGGTAACATCTGAGATTTGAAATAAAAAAAAATAGTGAAGATCTAGAGATAAAATTGAAAAAAATCAACAACCAATGAGCAAAGATTGCTAAAGGTGGAGAGAGAACTTGAGTATTATAAGAGCAGAAAAAAGAATGTGAGATCGCCATTGACAAGAAAATTGGTTTCAAGACACTGGACGGGGGAGAAATAGTGTGAAATGGAAACAATTGTAGCAACAGAGAAAACAAAATTTAAAACAAAAATAATAAGAGGAAAGAAGAAGGTAAAATAGGGTAAGAGAAGGGAGAAATAAAATATGAGAATTGAAATAAACTATAATATAAAATCTAGTGACTTGATATGCACAAACTTGAAGAACAAGAAGTGAATATTAAAAAAACTATGCAGGAAAGAAAATATTGCAAATCATGGAGAAGACCATGGCAGATTTTGTCTCAGTAACATTTAGTATTTACCACTGTTTTCTCTTTCTGGATCCACCTCTGGTGATGTCGGATGGTGTCAGATGTTAGAAAAGGCCTTAGTCAGTCTGCTCGAGACTACCAGAGATCTACCATCTGTGGCTGACTCCTTTAGTAGTTGTTAATCTAGTCACTCAGTAATCAGCAGTCAGGCTTAAGTACCACAGTGTGGGGCAGTGTAACTCCTGGGGGTGGGGCTATTCCTTCCCCTGAGGCTGATGTCACTTGGTGGGGGGTGGTCTGTCTGAGCAGAATAGCTGCAGCCATATGGGGGATGACTCAGAATCTGGATCCTGGCAGCTGCTTGCTCAGTTCTCTCCACAAAACCACCATCCCCAGTCTCTCCTCAAGCATCTCTAGTCCACTCCAGTCTGCCTCCCTCCCCTTTGCCAGAGCCCAAGGTATGTGGCTACATATGAAAAATTTATGCATTTGCCCTTTAAACGCCTCTCTGTGTCTCTAGTTATCCATATCTTGCTGAGAAAAACCCTTTGTTTTCACAGTTGGGTGATGTTTGTGAAGTTCTCGGACTCTGGTGCTGTAGGCTGGTGAGCCCAGTTTGGGGTTTAGACCCCACTCAGTGGGATTCTGCCAGTCACTGAAATATCCCTCTGGCACTGCAGCTGCTGCCTGTGGGAGCCCAGTCAGCCCTCTCATGTCTCCTCTGCACTCGGTAACAGTCACGTTGTGGTGAAGCTGTTTCTTCTCTCTGTGGTTATAAGGCTTCTTTCCTGCCATTGTTCAGTTGTTTATCCCAGATGATTTCTCCACAATTTAGATGTAATTCCAGATTGGTCCTGGCAGGAGGTTAGTGTAACTTCCACTCACTCCTTCACCATCTTGGATCTCTTATGTGCCAATTTTTCTAGGCCATGGCACCCATATATTTGGACAAATGTTATTCTAAAAATACTTCAAAAGTATTTTGTAGGTGAATTTAACATTTACATCACTAGACTTTGACTTAAGTAGATTGCCCTCCATTAACTGAGGGTGGGCCTCATCTGATCAGTTGAAGGCCTTCAGAGAAAAGGACTGACCTCCACAGAATAAGAGGAAGTCCACTATCAGATGACCTTTGGATTAGAACTGCAACATCAACTCTTCACTGAATCTCCAGCCTTTCAGCCCACCCTGAGATTTTAGACTTGCCAGCCTCCACAATCAAGTAAGCCAGTTACTTAAGATCTCTCTCCCCGCCTCCCGAACTCTCTCTCTCTCCCCCTGCAACATATATAGAGACATGTATATATCTTACTGCATCTGTTTCTATGGAGAACCCTGATTACTACAGGCAAATTTCCAAAAACAAATCACTTAGGCATTTTAACATAATTTATTTTTTAAAGAAACACTCAATATTGCTATTTTATTTCTGAAGCTGAAAGATTAAAATCCCTGTTACAACTCTAATACAGTGTCAATAACCTTAAAAACGATTCTGTCAATTATATACATAGGTTTACTTTAGTTTCTTGTTCTTTCAGTCAAAGAAGAGACTAAGTATTGTTTATTTTTTCCAAAGAATTTAATTTTGCCAGAGTTAGGAAGTCTCATTGATTGTTTATTTCCTGGCTTTACCCTTTTTCCTCTGTGTTTGAGAATCAAACCATAATGAGAACTCAATCTGCCCTAATAATCCTAAGGGGTGAAAACGGGGTGAGCCAAACAAACCTGAAAACTGAGACTACTCCCATGAATTTTGATGTGTAAGCAATTTTTCTACCTCACTTAGATCACCCGGCTGTCTGACTAACTGTAAGCGATTTTCAAACCTCGCTTAGATCACCCGGCTGTCTGTGGACACGCCAAAAAACACTATAGTAATAATCATGCACAGAAACAGTTTTCTGAGTGGAAGACAAAGACGGAGCGCTCACTCTCCAATTCTTTGAGCTGCTCCGGGCTAAACCCTCATTTGGGGAAAGGCCTCATCCTTTGTCTCTGTGGGTTTTTATTAAGAAAGTCGACATGGTTTGTGGATTGACAGTCTGGCAGAAGGGATCAAAGGGGACACATATCTTACAAGGATGTTAACAGAGTTTCTGTTGTGATTCCGGGCAGAGATTGGAGTTTTATCATATGAAAAGACTACAGGTTTTAAAGGTTTCCTGACTGTGCCTTCAAATTCCAAGTTAATAACATCCTCCAGCAAACAGATCTCACAGGAACTTGCATATTCTTTGTCCCAGGCCTGATTACCCTGGGGGTCCACCGTCTCTGGTCTAAGCTGGCCCCTTCCTTTGGCTATTTGCTAAGTAAGCCCTGGGAAGGGCTGGAGACAGAAGCAGCAAGGAGACTTGGATTTCTCACATCTGAGTACAAAGACTCAGGCTAAGAGGGGGCAGGGGTAGATGCCGATCACCCCTTCCTTTCCACACCCCTTCATTTATTTCCACAGTCTCGTGTGACTTATTTCACAGAGGCCTTTATGAGATCAGCCCCTGTCTTAGGTGGCTTCTCCCTGAGAAGTCTTACCCGTCATTGGAAACTGATCTAGCATTTAAGGCCAGGAGCAGAACAAACAGGTGGTGTTCATGCCAGGGGAATAAGTTTTGTCTCCTTAGTGGCTCCTGATCCGGAGGTTTCTCACTCAGCCTAAGTCACAGGGGGTCACAGCTTCCTGAGACCGGGCAGGGTGGTCCCCAACAATGATGGATATTTACTGGAAGAGAAGTGACGACTTCCTGAGAAATCTAGGATCCTACACACAATCTCCACAGTAATGATGATTCTTTTGTCAATGGAACTGTAAATTCTTAGAATATTTCCTCAGTAGTCCATTTGTTTCTTCATTTATTCAATTAAAGTATACAGACTTTCAACTGCAAATAACGTAGAAAGATGTATAAGACATGTCCCGATCTTCAAGAAGGTTGCTGTCCAAGAGAGGAGAGATGTGTCAACAAATTAGTACAAGAGTATTAAAGGTGTAATGATGGGAGTATGAATAGTAAATCTGTGTATGCTGGAGATCCACTTTCCGATATTTATATAGTAACAAAGAAATGCTGGCTCCAGTTTTATTCCAAGATTACCTCTCATTGGGCCCTGGTAATAATTATTTAAATGGAATGACTACTAAAAAGTTAAAATTCAACACATTCCTTGTGACACTTTTTCTGCCACCAGAATTTTCTAAGATTCTGCTCTAAATGGAAGTTCCCCCATCTATCAGTGTGCCTACCCTGCCTCAGTCTGTGTGCGTCCCTTTGTGTGAGGGCATCCAGGATGTAGTCTTTCTCATTTTACAAAGCACACCATTGACTTCCTTCATAGTATATGTTGTATTCAGAGAGCGAGACACCAAATGCTGGAGACTTTCTGGGTTCCAAAGATGTTATATATTGGCCACGGTTTTACCTGACAGGGGCGAACTCTCAGAGTGCCCTAGGACACTACACCCGTCAGGGCTTCCAAGTGAGAGCC
>PVIA01009338.1:0-61482 GCA_004024845.1 Tonatia bakeri
GCTAGCTATATTTCTTACTCCCCTTAGCCCTTTGACCCTCAAAATGCTTTTTGCTCTCAACATTAGTTTCTGCCCTGGTGAACTGAGTTTTCTTTGTTCATTGTTCCTTAAAAACGCATCCTGTTTCTGGCTCCAACATTCACCTGGTATTCTCACTTCATATATGTTATATCTTTTGTAGTTTTTCTATATCCCTTGAATATTTGGGGGGGGGGATTCAGTGTTTGTTCTCTGTTTTCAATTTTCAGGGATTCTCTTGATATATTCTCTAGCTCAGAGATTCTCTCTTAAGCCATGTTCAGTTCATCAAAGGCATTTTTCATTTTTTTTCCAATTTTTATTTGTTTATTTTTAGACAGAGGGGAAGGGAGGGAGAAAGAGAGGGAGGGAGATATCAATGTGTGGTTGCCTCTTGCACCCCCTACTGGGGACCTGGCCTGCAACCCAGGCAAGTGCCCTGACTGGGAATCAAACCAGTGACCCTGTGGTTTGCAGTCCAGCACTCAATCCACTAAGCCACACCAGCCAGGGCAAATTCTTCATTTCTGTTACAGAATTTTTTAATTCCAGTATTTTGTTGTTGTTGTTCCTTTTTAGGATTTCCATCTCTCTGTTCGAGCATGTTGTCTACTTTATCCATTAGAGCCCTTAGCATATTAATCATAATTGTTTTAAATTCCTGATTTAATAATTCCCACATCCCTGCCTGGTTTTGCTCCGATCCTTGCTCTGCCTCTTCAAAATGTATCTTTTTGCCTTTAGTATGCCTTGTAATTTTGTGTTGATAGATGGACATGATGTACTGGGTAAAAGGAACTACTGTAAAAGGCTTTTTTGCTGTGTGATGGTGCGGTGTGGGGGGAGGGGAAGTGTTCTACAAGCCTATGATCAGGCCCATCTTTTAGTGAGCTTGTGCCTCTAGACTGATCTTCACCAGTGTTTCTTAGTTTGTTCCTCCTCCCTTAGGTGGTACAAAGTGGCTAGAGTGGACTGGAGTTAGGTATTTCCCTTTTCCAGGTCACTCAGGCTCTATTAATACCAGGTTAGGCTCCGGTTAATCAGTTTTCCCTGAAGGCAGGCTTTATTAAGAAGAGTACAGTGCTCTGGTGTATTTTAAAATGGCCCCTTTTCCCCTTCACCCTGCCAGAAGCCCAATGGGATTTTTCTCTGGTGTTTACTATGGCAATATGGTCAAGCTTCTAGAGATAAATCTCACCATACTGTTCTTCCTCCCCCATGATGAGTTTTTGACTCACAGACTTGTCCACACTGAGCCTCCAGGAATTTGTCAATTACAGTTCAGGTTCTCCTAGTGCACAGGTTCCTGTGGTGGCTTCCCCTTGTGAGACTCCGCTCTGCAAGTCCATGATCCCTGTTTCACCTGTTGGTCTCTCTAATCTTAGGGGCAGTGGTTTTCCCTGTGTCCTCCCATATCTCAGGGACTCAAGAAGAATTGTTGGGTTTTCAATCTGTTTAGCTTTTTATTTGTTTGGATGGAGTTTCATCATGGCACTGAAGTGTGGGTGTATCATTTCCCATCTACCTTCCAGACTGACACATCTCTCTCAGTGCTGGGAGAACCAGACGTGACAACAGCTGACTTACAAGTTGGTTAAAAATCAAAAGGTGCTTTGAGAGTCAGGGGAATTTTGTGTAAGGGTCAGCCTCAGTGGGAGGGGGAGGAATATTGGCACTGGGTCCAGTCAGTGGACAAAAGCAGAGCCAATGCTTGAGATCAAACTAAGTTTCCTATTGGAAATCCATGGAATTGATGAGGAGTATTTGTAGAAAAAGGAGGAGGATTTACACAAAAACTTGTTTCAAGTTAGCAAATAAAAATACATACATACATACTTTTTTATAAAATCTACAGTAAAGTATATGATTGCCTAACACTACGCTATCTGCCTGAAACTAATACAAAAGAATGTTCAATGTAAACTGTGACTGAAAAAAATTTTAAAATAAAAAAATCTAGAACCCAAGAAAAACCAGATGTTTCTTAAAACCTGATATAAATTGCCATGACCTTGGAAATTTTAGTCCAGAAAGAATTAGGGTCAGCCAGAGGAGTAAATGTTTATACAAAGATTCTAGTAAGAAATATACTTGCTTGCAACAATGTAATATTTCCATAAATTTTGCTTTTATGATGAAATCTTCCTTGTGATAATTAGACCTTAGAAATTATAAGACTCTTTTCATTCAATAAAGTGTTATTTTTATTTTTAAAAGTCACCATTGAGTAATAATGTAAACTTTCATTTGTAATTCAGATCATTATACCCACATATAGAAGCCAAGAGACTGTAGACAGGCACCACCACTAACTTGTCACCTCTCCAGCTCCCAGGTATAAACAGCCTTGCTCAGGTTCATTCTGCACACCCAGACCTGAACAGACAATACATAGGAGAAGCAATAGGCTAACTCTGAGTTTAGTGGCCAGATTGCCCGGGATCATATCTGAGCTCTGTTGTTCATTGGCTGGAGATCTAGGGCAAATTACCTCAATTCTCTGTCTTCCATTTCATCATGATGTAATGGTGAAATAAGTTATTCATAGCACCTAATTCATAAGGTTGCTATGAAGATTAAGTGAGTTACCTAATGTTATATGCATTAACTGTTATTACTACTATTACTATTATTTGACACAAAGCAATGAAGACTATTTTTAGAAAAAGGAAAAATATGTTTATTTTTCCTCTATCCACTCAAAATATATCTTAACCATCAGTGGCATTATATAGATAGCATTTTGGTTAGGCAGCACCAGGCGTTACATAGCATTTGATGGTGAAGATAGCTGTGCTTTTTATTTCTGCTGTCTAGGACTGTATAATGCACAGTCAGAATGGGGTAGTACCATGTGAGATAAAAGCCCAGAGAAAAGGCATTCTTTTTTGATGTGGGAAAAGTGAGCTCTTCATTTGGCAGCGTGCTTCTTATATATCTCCAAGAACTCAGTCACATCTTCAGGGGACCCTAAGATGACTGGCGCCCTCTGGTGGATGTCAGTGGGAACGATATCCAGTATAGCTTCCTTCCCAGTTGTAGCCAATCCTCCTGCCTTCTCCATGACGTAGGCCATTGGGTTACATTCATAGAGTAGTCTCAACTGGAAAACAAGAGCCAAGAGCAAGGACTTCACACCAGAAGGTATGTACCAGACGGTACATACAAAGGGGATTTATTTCATAGCAAAACAGTGCAGAGCTAGTGGACGTTTCCAAGGTAGCCGATACTTTCCCTTTCCTTCTATGAGGTTGTAAAAGCTCCCACATACCCACCAAAGGTTCCATATAAGACCAAATGGTTAATTTGGCCATTTGGTTAAGTTAAGCCATTCATCAAGCTTGCAGGCAAGAATAGAGTGCTTGATGCAAACAGAGACAGACCACCTGGACTCAGTACTGTATGACATATTGGCAGAACTGATGGTTCCCTTTTCTTTATAGCATAGAAATTGGACCTAATGAGTGATTCTGTGTGTGTTTTGGATGGAGCTTTGCCTATTCTAAAAGCATACAAAAATTCATGGTTGTGTCTGGCTGCAGACATCTGGAAGGCATACTGGCTCCTCCAAACAGTATAATATTGTTTCCAACTCTACACACATTCCATTTATAATTCTCCCAGGGCTTGAGGGTTGGGGTTTACTGTATTATATGCCTTGGCATTTACTTTTAAATACTAGCTTTTTTATTGTATATATTTTCATGCAGTCTGCCTACTGAGCAGACAGCTTTTTGCAGGTGTTTCCTGACTCTATTTCCATACAGGTGACATGGCCAGATTTTCAAAACTGAAAAAAAGAAAGTACTTCAGTATTTGTGTTAAGGAACAACTTTTTGAGGCATTATAGAAAGTGCTATGAAGCAGGCTAATCATACAGGTTGGGATCCCGGAGGTGGCTATGGCATGAGTGGTATTTTAAGTAAGAATGCCTTCAGTGAAATGGACACCATGTGCTGTAAACAGAGATCTGAACATATGTGAATATATGGATTTCAAACTATCTTAAGGGGATTATTGTTCCCATTCCTTCTCTCATATTAAAAAAAAAAGGCACTCTGTTTATTGGGAAAAATAAAAGGACAATATTTGAGAAGGAAACACTGCCCCTCTGTGTAGAAGAAAAGTGGGACCGCTTAGCCAGCCTGAGCCAGCAGAGACCCCAGCTTGTGCAAACGCTATAGGCATTAACCGGTGCAATCACTGCTAACAGCTTACCTAAAAGCTCTAGGTTTCCCCTGAGATTCTTTCCTTCCCTAGAAAGGTACTATTTTCCAGGCAGCAAATGTCAGCTCATTAGTTATTTCTATTTTATGCCCTTTAAAAGCAATCAAAGAAAACCTCTATTTGTAATACATATTTGATTTGCTGCCTTGGTAATTGGGGCTGGACTGTTTCGTTTCTCTTTATGAATGGGATTTATTTTGCTCAAGCCAAACCCTGTGCCCAGTGGAAGCACTGAGCACTTTTAGTCCCCTCCTGACCATAACACCATTACTTATCTTTGGCGATGGCAGGGCTCTGCAGAGACCATTTTTAGCTGCTATTTCCTGGCTTTAACCAGGACAACCTTTAATCTAGACAAGAATATGCCACGGATACCCTTCACATCCTACTGCAGAATCAACAGTTATCATAACCTTTCTCCCTAAGTCAAATCCCCAGGTTGCAGATGAAACCCACCGCTTCTCAGAGGATCTGTTTACCTTTCCTTTGGGGCTCTTCTTGTTAGCTGGGTACAGAAAGATCCCTCCATAGACCAGGGTGCGGTGGACGTCAGCCACCATGGAGCCCACGTACCTGGAGCCATAGGGGGCTGAGTTATCCTGCAAGGTTAAGACCAGTGATAATTAGGATTGCAGAAAAGGAAGTTCTCTGTCTATCCTTTATACTTGTTTAGTGAGCACCTATACAGTGCATGTTTAGGTGCTTTCTAGGAAATGTGATGAAAATCCTGTTCCCAAGGAGCAAAAAAATGGAAAAATGGAGACAGTCTCTCATGTCTTACACTATGCCAGATTACTCTTAGAAGCCTTTAAGAGGGTACTGTTGATTCTGGCTATGCGGTTGGGGCAGGCATCACAAAAATGGTACCACTTAGCAGGACCTTGCAAGAAGGATTTTGCCAGACTAAGGAGGGTGGGGTTTTCGTCTTGCGGGAGAGGGAGGTGCACAAGCAAACAATGTGCACAAGCAAGTGCTGGCCACCTGGGTCTGGAGGAGGAGCCGGCGCCGGGTGGGGGGAGGGGAATCCAAGGTGAAATGGAAGGAGAGATGATACGGCTGGAAGGAAAGCCCAGGGCCAACTCTGAGGGCCCTGAATGTCATGCTAACATTGGGGCTTCCTCCTCAGGTCACAGCAGCCATCAGTGGCATCTGATAACAGTGTGGCAATATTGGACATTCCAGATAGAAGCAGCTCTGCAGACAGCCATTTATTTTCTTCACATTCAGTAATTAGTAACTGAGGGATACGAAGATGGACACCTTCAGTCTTGTGACAATTTGATAGAAATCCATCAGATATTGTAAAGCAGGTACCGATTGGCTTAATTATCCTGATTTCATTCTGCCAAGAGAAAGTATCAAAGAGCTCTCACTTACTGGTGGAAACTTCTTCCTCTGTACATATTCAGTGACAACAGGGTCGAAATCCCTGGCATAACCTTCATTGATGCTGTAGATGTTCCCTTTCTTTTTGATCTTCACATCCTTGTCCACCAAAATGAACTCTCCGATGGCCTGTGAAACAGGAGGGAAAGATGTGGAGGTGATGAGCCCTCTCAACCTTCTTGAGTGAGGGTGCAGCAGGCTGGGCTAGGTTGAGGGGAGGGGCGCAAGGCCAGCAGTCACACCCATGTATCAATACCAGGAGCTCAGTTTTCCATTTTGTGAGTTTTTCTTATTGAGGTATAACTGACATGTAACATTATATTACTTTCAAGTATACAACACAGTGATTCAATATTTGTACACATTGTGAAACAACCACAAGCACAGGGAGCTTCTCCTGGCCCTGGAACACCAGTGCCTCCAGCCCACCGCTCCAGCAACTGTGAGCAGGGACAGGGCCGGGAAGAGTCATTGGTGTGACTAGTGGAAAGGAACTGGAAAAGACAAGAGGCTGCTGCAGATGTTGATGGACATAGAGGAGACTTTGACTTTGCTTTTAAATGGTTTCAGTAAAAGATGAAAGAAAACAGCCCTGGCCAGTATGGCTCAGTTGGTTGGAGCATCATCCAGTAAACTGAAAGTTGGTAGAGTAGGTTCAATTCCCAATCAGTGCACACAGGAGAGGCAACCAAATGATGTTTCTCTCTCAAATCGATGTTTCTCTCCCTCTCTTTCTCCCTTCCTTCCCTTCTCTCTAAAATCAATAAGCATGTCCTTGGGTAAGGATAAAAAAGAAGAAAGAAAACATTAAAAAATATGGAGGGCACAAATAGGTAAAACAGCAGCAAACCCTCAGGGAGAATAAGAATTTTTGTGTCTGAAGCAATGTAACAAGTATATACCTTTGAAAAACAAAACAAAACAAAGACTTGGTGCAGATAGGAGGTGGGCTATCAGCTGAGTCACACCAACATGCGCAGGGCTGCTCTCGGCTTTCTGTTTCTACCTGCTGGAATTTTCCTTTTGTGTGTTACTGTAGAAAAGAGTAGAACCCCGAGTTTTGGTTCACAGCATATATAAGTTCATGTGACTTTGCTCAGTGACTCACAAAGTATTTCTCAGAACGTCCTTCCACAATGTCCCGGTGCTAAGCTGGTGCCTTTAAAGATTATGTTCTTCAAAAGAGTGTGGAATTTGGAAGAAAACTGTCACATAACTCCTATTGCTCTGGATTGAGGATTGCTTGGGACTCCTGTGTGTCACTGAAAAGAAGGTGATTGGGGCTCTGCTCATCTGGGGCAGGGTGCTCTATGGAAGAAAGAGTTAGAAGAAGGAAAGCCCCATCAACACATTTCTCCCCAGCCATTTATTCCCACAGCAAAGGTTACTCCCTGCCAATATGCAGCATGTTGGAACTACAGAAGGAGGAAGGAGGACAGGAAGGAGGAAGGGTAAGGGAAGGAAAAGAGACTAGAATTAACAGTGGTCATTCAGAGGTGTCATTGCAAGTGATTTTTTTTCTTTTATTCTTTTTTGGTATTTCCAACTCTTGAACACAAATATGTAGAAACATTCTTTTATGGTCAGAAAACTAAGTAAATAAATAAATATCTGTACCAAAAAAAAGTCTGGAAAATGCAGCCATGGCATAACAGATGCTGCAGAGCTCATGCAGCCATGCTTTGCAGACACCCCACCCAGCCACCTAACTAGAGCACCCAGGATGTGGAGAGAAGTCCCCGTACACGGAGACAAGAGATTGAAAGCTTTTTGAAAGTTAAAACCTGCTAAAAATGCAAATATAGGTGTTGGGGTCCTTTCCAGCAGAAACTCTCAGCTTGTCCCCGCACAAGCCAAAATGAAAAGAAAATGCTAAGCCAGTCCAAGGCTCAACCCCAGCATCAGCCAGCAGAGGGTTAGTCAGATCCCCAGAGGGCAGCCAGTAGGGGATAGGACAGTGGGCTTGCATTTTTCTTTGAAACACTGAGGGCCATTAGGTGTGAGGAGAGCCAAAGACTATCAAACACACAGAAACTTACTCCTGGAGACGCCAGTCTGCAATTTAGAAACAAGAAGAGATTTAATTTTTTCTACATGCCCATCAACATAAAGGTAACAGAGATGTCACCAGAAGAATGTCAGGGAAGCAGGAAGTGTCTGGTGAGACATTAAATCAATACTCATCAATGATTTCTGAAACTGTACCCTGGGCTCCAAGTGAAGTGCTCTGGTTCTGCCACTATTTTCCCTGAGGTCACCTCATTTGGAGGCTGCACTTAGTGCAGGTGCCCCACCCTTGTTTACTTATTAAGTGTTGGTACTTCCAAGGAGGCAAAGTCCAATTGTGCAAGAGTGCAGGGACAAAGGCAGCCTAGGCTCCAATCTGTGTGACCTGCCAACAAGCCCCACACCTTAACTGTCCCTCATAGGACTGCAGCTGCCTGTCTGTCCTTGTGCTCAGTTTGTCAGCAAAAAACACTAAATAAATAACATGCTTCATTAATGTCCCCCAAGAACATTTCCAAAACTAAAAGCTGTTTATAAACCAAATTCTTTTCCCCTTGGGACACTGGACCAAACACATAATGTATGTGCTGACCTAGTAAAGATTATTCTATGGAATTTGTACTTGGTGGTATGGTTAGTTGCACCAGATATTTAAAAAGATTTCTTTCCTTAATTTATCTGCTCTCTTGAAACTGTCATCTAACTCAATAAATAAATAATTCCAATTAATAGATATGTAGAAGACATTATGCACAAACTAAAACTGCTGATGAATATTTTTCATGGCACCCTTGGCTTCTCTCCATCAGGCAGCTTTTCTCTATAAGGTGGACTAAGGAGTTATCTTCATTTTCTTCTTGATTTTCATGTCCTCGAGCCGTCAAAGCCTTGTCAAATTGCAAAGGTTAACTAAAGGTTTGCATACATGTGCACATCAAATAAATTTGGTAGCTATTTTTGAGGAAACAATGTTTCAGGTGGGATACCTGTTCACTCAGGAAAATAAGCTAGTAATGAAGATAGTGGTGGTACATGGACCATCTACAGGCCCCATCTGGTCCATAAATGTGTTTTAGTTGGCTAGCACACTGTTTTACAAATCCAGAAACATCACATTTAAAAAAACAACAACAGTGTTTCTTAAATATCAGAAGCCTTGGCAGTTGTCGCTATTCCTCTCCAGTTCACCACAGTCCCCAACATCACCCCAGCCCTCCTTCCCCAGCACATTTCACTCATTTATATGGCTTGCCTGGCCTTGATAGGCATTGGAGTCAGTTGAGTAATGTCTGTTCTAAATATTTCATCTTGGAACAAAGGTCCCCTTTCAATGTCTGTAGAGATGTTATTTAGCACTTCAATAATCTCACGATGTACTCATTGTCCTCCATTTCACTCATTTCCCCACGTGATCTCTGTCCCTCCCTAGAACTTATCTCCCACCTCTTTGTACCCCTGCCCACCCCACCCCCCAACACACAGAAGAGACATTCACTCACAGCCATCAACCAAGTACATAACCTCCCACCGGGTCTCTCACCGGATCCAGCATGAAGCAGTTGACACCACATGCCATGGCCAGGACCAACATGGTAGCACTGCCATACAGTGCATAGCCAGCAGCCACTAGATTCCTGCCTGGCTGAAGAGCATCCTTCTCAGAAGGCTCATCAGTAGAGTTCTAGGACAAAAAAGAAAACAAACATATTTTTGTTTTTGTCTTTGTGGTTCTTTTTTTAGTTCAACCATTAGCAAGATTCATTATCAAGGTGCTTTCTTAATGAAATAGGGCATCTTCTTAGAGGGACCTTCCTTCATGAATCAGTGATATCCTGATTATATTACCACAGCACCCTTCCCACATACCCAAGATTTCCTGCAGCTGGATCCTTCTTTATAATTACGGCCCTCCTCCAATTTTACTAATTTGATATTCCCTCATTTCTCTATTTTCACTTTCAGGAAAGAGCCTGCATTCTTGCCAGCTCCCACTAATTTAATCTTATTATGCACATCAATGTCTTTCACCTGCCTATTCCATCTTCATTTAAACAAATTAAGACTGGGCTGCAGGGCTGTGAGTCTGGTGAGGACATCAATTTCATGAGTTCTTGCCAGTGGCAGCCCATTCCCCAGTGAGCAGTGTGGACCACATCACTTACATATCAAAGAAATTTTCAGAAATACAGGAACTTAGAATATCTCTCCAGACTCATTACAGATTAGAGCAGATGCTTCCCATTTTTTTTGACCATGACTCACAGTAAGAAACACATTTTCCATAACAAACTAATATCAACACACACTCATGCTCACACAACTACAGAAATGTAACAAAACCATACTTACACTTAGAACATGACATGTACTCTAATCTTTTCTTCTTTCTTCCATTAAAAACACAGCCCACTGGGTCATGTGACCCACAGTTGTGCAATATTAAGGAACTGAACACCCTACAGCAGGGGTGTCAAACTCACAGGGGGCCACGTCAGCCTCATGGTTGCCTTCAAAGGGCTAAATGAAATTTCAACTCCTTAATAGTTAAGGAGTAGTTACATATATACCATCCTAAAATTATTTCAGACCTTTGAAGGAAACCATGAGGCTGATGTGGCCCCTAGTGAAAATGAATTCGACACCCATACCCTAAGGAGATTGCTCCTAATCAGTGATTGCTAACTAACAATTACCATCTTTATTAACACCTGATTGGTTTCTTCTATTCCTCAGAACAGCCCCAAATATTTCAATTTGAATACTCTCCACTTGAATTTAAACAGAAATGAAAATGGGCAATTTCTGCCATTCTATTTATTTATTTCTAAACCAGAGATTCAGCAGCTGAGAGTAAGGGAACCTACAGCATGATGCTGACAAAGGTCATTCCCACAAAAATATTCACGGTGATTTCCTCCATACGTTTTGAAAGTGTGGCCCAGAGACTATCTGCATCAGAATCTTTTGGGAAACTTATTAAAATGCATATTCTGGGGCTGTGGGCTAATCCTGCTAAGTTAGACTTTCTAAAGGAGCCTGAGAATCTGCACTTTACCATTTATCATAGATGACTCCCTGAAGTTTAAGAACTACTTATGTAAAAGGAAGAATTGCTAAAACCATTCTTTCCATTTTTCCCCTCATCCCTGCTCCTCATGTTTAATAAATGGTTTTCATCAAGGTGGCTGGCTGTTAGGTGGTTGAGCTGGGTCAAGTTATTTGATTTGGTCTAGTTTGTATGCACAGGATAGCAAGCATAGGTTAACACAGACTAAATACAAAATAGAAAATTTGAGTTGTTTTCCCTAACTACTAATTTTGCCTGTGCACAACTTTGAAAAAGAAACTAGCTTCCTTCAAAGCTAGTGATATAGTGGAAGACTCAGGCTTCTAACTATCCTCTATCTCAACCACTTATCCCGTCAGCCAGTGTGAAATCAGACAAAGGGAATATGTAAACAAGTAAATTAGCTGGAAGCTGCTAGAAGCTTGGAGTGATCAGTTCTCCATTACTAAAAGTTCCCTGGAGATTTCACCTGGCCTAGTACCATCCATGCCTGCCTATGGGGAAGGTACAAGAGTAAATAGGCTTTCCCTGAAATCCTGTCACCAAATAATCTTACCCATTGACACCTTTGCATGAAATAAGAAATGGTAACACTGTCTAAGATCCACATACTCACAACAAACAGAAAATAATGCCATCAAGTTATGGATTTGGAGGAATCCTCTTCTTGCCTGATCCCCTTTTCTGTGCATGAATTCCCTCCTCCAGACCTCCAGCAGTAAATGCCTTTGCTCCAAGAGACTCATTACATTCCCATGTGGATGCTAATGGGCCAATGTGTATAAAAAACTTGCCAAAATTAGAAAGCCTCTGGACCAAACCCTTCTCTGTGTATCCTGGGCCACTACCTGCTGTAGGTATTGGTCTGTTTTATTCCACACCATCCCATAAAGGGTATAGGGGAAGACACATGGATTCTGGAGACTCAAAGTGGCAGAGGAGAAAGTCAGGCAGAAGTGTGATGAGGCTGTCATGTCACCAGATAGTTTTACCTTAGAGGGGTAGCCAAACCCTCCTTAGAAGGTCTCACATGACATTTAGCAGAGTCCCCAGTAACTTGGCCAGTATTGTTCAGCTACTAGTGCACCCAGAAACCTAGCAGATAAAAATATATTTGATGCCACTGCCTCAAGGAGTTTATAATTGGTACTGAAGATCAGTTAGTTTTGCCTAGCCAGTATCTATCACCCTGCTGCTGATAACTGATAACTGCACCTCAATCTTCCCTAAGATACTGCCTCCCTCATTACATGCTTCAAGCCATAGTGATTGTTTGAAGGATGGGCACATGACCTAAGCCAAGCCAATCAGAGCCAAAGAGATGATATTCTTGTTGGAACTGTGGGAAAAGAGGCTTAAACTTTCTACGGGAGCTGCTGAGAGGATTGGGTGTGAGCCTGGACCTGTTGGCAGCCATTTTGCCATTAGAGAGGAGGGTAGAGATAAATGGGAAGTGTGTCCGGATTATGTGGTCTCAGCCCTGATTGCAGCTGCACTGGAAGTATACCTACCCACTGGGCTTTTTAGTCATGTGAACTAATTTTTTTTCCTCCCTCCCTCCTTTCTTAAGTTAGAGTTGTGACACTGTCCACTGAATCTTAGTACAGAAAACCACACTAGTAATATTAACAGCTACCATTTATTGAGCACTTTTTATGTGCCAGGCACTATTTTCAGTGCATTAGACTTAATTTTCAGTAACTCCCTTTTACATTTAAGGAAAGAAGAGGCAAAGAGTGGTTACCTTGCCCAAAGTCCCACAGAGCTAGTGTCAACATCAGGAAGCCATCAATAATAGTTAATATTACATATAACTATTATTAATACATCTTCCTGTGCTCAGTTAAGGGAAATATGTTGAATTCTGAAGCTGCTAGAACACTTTTAAAACTCTGCTTTGAATTATGGGATTGGATTTTTTAAAGGACACTGCCAATTATAATGTATCCAGTAGAGGATGGCCACGCTTGCAAATGTCTAAAGTTAACATCTCATATTAAAGATATTTAACTTAAAGAAGATTTTTTTTTAAAGGAGGGCAGGAAAGCTACTTCTAAACATCTAAGAATCTCATTTTCTGAATCTCTAAAAGGCCAAATAACAATAGGGAGACAGATTTGACTCAATATTTGGATAAATATTCTAACTGTGATGGTTGCTCAACACCTCAGGGGAATTGGGTATAATAAGCCAGAAGCTGGATGACCCCTCCTGAAGTGCTGAAGCAGGAAGCGCATGGAACACTGGACCATGTGCTCTCCAGTTCTCCTTGGAGCCTGTTTCCATGCATTGTGTGGGCAAGGCCAGTACTGTTGCCGGTTCCAGTTACAGACGCTGAGCTCCTGAGCAGGTGCCCTAGGGAACTGAATTCTAGCCCAGAACATCCTTGCAAAAAGCAGGAAAGATTACCTTTGAAATATCAGGCACATCAATATTTATGCCCCATAAGCCCTCAAATGCTTTCAAATAATCAATAAGCCTTTTGAAAACTGAAATAACTTAAAGGCACTATCATACTCTTTTTTTTTTCCAGTCTTTTAAGAGAGTCACTTCAAGCTTACTGAGTGTGGAGTTTCATTGCTGACTTGTAGCATCTTTAATTCAAGCTGCTGTGGCAAGCAGTTTTGATTTTTTTAGTTAATAGCCAGTGTCCCTCTGTTTTTTAGTTTTATTTCTTTTTTTTCCCTTCAAAGAGTCTTTGTTTGGGGGGTTGAGGTGGAGACAAGGGCTGGCAAACATCATGCTGCTTTAGTTTTGGTCGAGTCATTAACCAGCACTCTTCCTTTACATGAGGACTTTTGCTACAAACCTCACTAGACTAAAGATGTGATATTTTGCAGGTAAAATTATCTGCTTCCATGTCTACAACAAAAATGACATATTTCATGGTTGACTTAAGAAATAAATAATTCTTGCATTTACCTTTCCGACATGAACATTAGAATGTATTACTCAAATTGATTTGATGTGGATCTCCCTCTGAGCCCAGACCAAAGCAAAATATACTCCAATGACAAAAGAGAATTATTCCATGGTTGTCCTAATTTCCATATGTTTGAAAGGAGGTTATGTGCAATACTAGACAACAAGTCATTTTGAATAGTAAAGTGAAAGTCAGGGTCTCACTGCTTAAATCATGGCCTCTGTATTCTAAAACAGGGAAGTGGGAGAAACTCTTCAGTCAGCTCGACCTGTCACCTTGTCCATTAAGGTAAAGAAACTGGTTCAGCTTCAACATCTTCTGTGAGGTTTATTGCCAAATTAAATAAGAAAGGCTGAAGCCAAAATGACATTTCAGAATTCATGTTTTATGATGGGCCCACAGGTGTTCACTCTATTTTGTTCGTATATTTGAGCACTGTTGCACCACTTGTGCATGTATGCACACAGACACACATGACACGTGACACGTACACAGAAAGAAGGAAAAGAGAAGCTTTGAAGGTAGAGTTGCCTGCCAGGTTGCACAGGTGGTAGGTCAGGACAGGGGTCCTGGTCCCCGTGCTGCAGCAGTGTGCAGCAAACTGTTTCCACCGGTGACACTGGGATATTGTGGGCTCTACTGTCATACAGTCTCTACCACAGCCATGTGGCCCTGCCAGTGCATCATGAAATCAGCCAAAAGCAACATGAACAGAAATGAGTTGACCATATGCCATTAAAACATTGTTTATAGACAGTGAAAATTAAATTTTATGTAAATGTTATGGGCCATAAAATATTATCCTTTAGTTTTTACAGCCATTTAAAAATGCAGAAGGGTTATTTTTTGCTTATAGACCTCAAGCAACTGGCTGAATTTGGCCCTGGGAAGAGTCATAGTTTGTAGACCCCTGATTTGGAGGACTCAAAGGACAATTTTGACATAATAATCTCTATTGTTGTCACACTGTCACAATTCTCAGTTCACATACAATCACCACTGTAACTACCCTCTATAGTCTCTTTTACTATTAACTTCATTTTCTATTATAAAGGACACACTTATGAGTAAATTATATGTCTCTTCCCACCCACACTTTACTACATTTTCTTTTAACAACTTTATGGATCTTCACTATGCAGCTAATGGTGAAAAAGCCAAAACTAGGGATGTAAACCTATGTCAAGCCTCACAGAGTTTCATGATATACATTCTGGCTGCTGGAACAGTAAACCAGGACTGGCTGGCCACAGGACCATAACTTTGCTGTCAGTCCCAAACCAGGGACTTGACACATTACATTTTACCTTTCTGTAGATGCCAAAAATGGTTCCAATGGACACAAGACAATCAATGTTGGAGGAGCCATCAAGGGGATCAAAACAGACCACATATTTACCCTGAACAAAAGATAAAAAGGAAATACAACTTTACATTAAAAATTAACATTGTAACAAAATAGTATAACTAAGGGGATAAAAAATGGAATCTAGGGGAAAGTTCAAGAAGTGTTAGTGTTTTTTTAAGTATATTTTATCAATTATGCTATTACAGTTGTCTCATTTTTTTTCTCCCCCTTATCCTGCTCTGCCCTGCACTCCCCCTCCCACCAGCATTCTCCCCTCTTAGTTCATGTCCATGGGTTGTACATGTAAGCTCTTTGGCTTCCCCATTTCCTATACTATTCTTGACCTCCCCCTGTCTATTTTCTACCTACCATTTATGCTGCTTATTCCCTGTACCTTTTTCCTCCAATCTCCCCCCACCCTCCCCACTGATAACCCTCCATGTGATCTCCATTTCTGTGAATCTGTTCCTGTTCAAGTTGTCTAAGCAGACCAAATTAAGCAGTTTTTGTTTTCATTTTTTAGACTCAGTTGTTGATAGTTGCGAGTTTGTTGTCATTTTACTGTTCATAGTTTTTTATCTTCTTTTTCTTAGGTAAGTCCCTTTAACATTTCATATAATAAGGGCTTGATGATGATGAATTCCTTCAACTTTACCTTATCTGGGAAGCACTTTATCTGCCCTTCTATTCTAAATGATAGCTTTGCTGGATAGAGTAATCTTAAATGTAGGTCCTCGCCTTTCATGGCTTGTAATACTTCTTTCCAGCCCCTTCTTGCCTATAAGGGTTTTTTGTTTTTGTTTTTTTGAGAAATCAGCTAACAGTATTATGGGAACTCCTTTGTAGGTAACTGTCATCTTTTGCTGCTTTTAAGATTCTCTCCTTATCTTTGGCCCTGGCTGATGTGGTTCAGTGGATTGAGTGCCAGCCTTCTAACTAAAGGGTCACCAGTTCAGTTCCTAGTGGGGCACACACCTGGGCTGTAGGCCAGGTCCCCAGTAGGGGGTGCTCAAGAGGTGACCATACAATGATGTTTCTCTCCCTTGCTTTCTCCCTCCCTTCCCCTCTCTAAAAATAAATAAATTAAAAAATGGTTTTTAAAGATTCTTTCCTCATCTTTAATCTTGGGTACTTTAATTATGATGTTTCTTGATGTGTTTCTTCTTGAGTCCAACTTCTTTGGGACTCTCTGAGCATCCTGGATTTGCATGTGTAGTTCCACTGCCAGGTTGGGGAAGTTTTACTTCATTATTTTTTCAAATAAGTTTTCGATTTCTTGCTCTTCCTCTTCTCCTTCTGGCACCCTTATGATTCAGGTGTTGGAAAGTTTAAAGTTGTCCCAGAGGTTCCTAAGCCTCTCCTCATTTTTTTGAATTCTTGTTTCTTCATTCTGTTCCAGCGAATGTTTATTTCTTTCTTATGTTCCAAATCGTTGATTTGAGTCCCGGTTTCTTTCCCTTCACTGTTGATACTCTGTATATTTTTCTTCCCTTCACATAGCCTTCATTTCTTTTTTTATTTTGTGACTATACTCAATCATTTTTGTGAACATCCTGATTACCAGTGTTTTGAACTATGCATCTGACAGGCTGGCTATCTCTTTGTCACTTCATTGTATTTTTCCTGGAGTTTTGACCTGTTCTTTCATTTGGCCCATACTTCTTTGATTGGCACACCTATTACATTGTAAGGAACGGAGCCTTAGGTATTTGCCAGGGCAGGGCAACCCACTTAGCTGCACTGTGGGGGAGGGGTCAGAGAGGAAACAGTGCTGCTTGCTAGCTTGCTCAGCCCTTCCCCACTTTCTGTTACTTCCCTTGCTTCCCACAAGTGGATTGTGCCCTTTCAGGCACTGATTCCCAGGTGGGTGGGTTTGTGTACATTCTAGGATCCTGTGGGCCCCTCCAACAGACTCTCTTGTGAGACAGGCAGTTTCTCCCACCACCACAACCCCCACGCGTTTTTAAGTAATGTTACGTTTATTTATACTCTGTCATGGAAGGAATGAGTGCCATACAAAATGAAAATAATGACTATATATGTATACCAAAACATCATTAGGCAGAAAAAAAACACAACTTAAAATATGAGGTATAGATGAAGGTAATGTAGTATAGATAAATAAGTCTTAATTTTCTACATCATTGATATAGCTGAATCATAATTTTGGCTTGTGTTTCCTTGCAGCCAAATGAAGAAGAAAAACAAGGTTAGTCATTTACCTATTTTTATTCACTAGGGAAATAAGGAACATATAATTCTTTCAGTGAAGCAAAGACATTAAGGTCTAAAGAAATTTCTCATGCAGGTCTTATAAATGACACTTGTCAATGCAGTGCACAGAGCTCTCAACAATAGCCCAGCTGGACTTCCCAAAGGAAGTAAACCTCGTTTTCAGTGGGAATATTAAAGATTCATTTTTCCAGTGTGATTGTCACTAGAATGCTGGAGCTGGCTGGTATCCACACTCAAGAGCTAATCATGCACATCTCTTCCCAACTCTGCTTTCAGTGATGTCATGTTAATAGCTTGAAATCAACTATAGGACCCTGACTGATGTGGCTCAGTGGATTAAGCACTGGCCTGTGAACCAAAGGGTTGATGGTTCAGTTTCCAGTCAGGGCACATGCCTGGGCTGCAAGGCAGGTTCCTGGTTGGGGGTGTGTGAGAAGCAGCCACCTGCTTTTTCTCTCTCACATCAATGTTTCTGTCCCCCATTTTCTCCCTCCATTCCCTTGTCTCTGCAAATAAAGAAATAAAATCTTTAAAAAAAAAAGAAAAGAAAAGAAATCAACTATGGGGAGTATTTACAAAGTTGATACTGACAATTAGTAAAAATCAGAATGTTTTCTTCTTAAGACAGAACCAGTTTACCAGCACACCAATGAGGTTTTTCCATCTCCAAATCAGTTGTTTTAAGATGTGGTTTTTGCAAACATATCAAAAATTTATATGGAACTGTAAACATACCCAAATAGCCACAACAACTTTGAGAAAGAAGAACAAAGTAGGAGGAATCATAATACCTGATATCAAACTATATTACAAGGCCACTGTAATCAAAACAGCTTGGCATAAGAGTGAACACATAGATCAATGAAACAGAATAGAGAGCCCAGAAATAAACCCAAGTCTCTATGGTCAACTAATATTTGACAAAGGGAGCAGAAGCATATAATGGAGTAAATATAGCCTCTTCGACAAATGGTTTAGGGAGATCTGGACAGCTATATGCAAAAATAAATAAATAAATAAACTCAATCACTAACTTATGCCATACACAAAAATAAATTCAAGGGGATAAAAGACTTAAACATAAGTCATGACATCATAAAAGTTCTAGAAAAGAACATAGGCAGGAAAATTTCAGATATTCCATGCAGCAATATTTTCATTGATATGTCCCCTAATGCAAGGAACATAAAAAAAAAAGAATAAACAAACAGGACTTCATTGAAATAAAACACTTCTGCATAGCTGAAGAAAACATCAGCAAAATGAAAAGGGAACCAAACATATGGGAAAATTTATTTGCCAATGATACCTCAGATAAGGGTTTGATCTCCAAAATATTCAAAGATCTCACACAAGTCCACTCCAGGAAGACAAACAACTCAATTAAAAAATGGGCGAAGGACCTGAACAGACACTTCTCCAAGGAGGACATACAGAACACCCAGAAACATGAGAAGATGCTCAGCAGCACTAGCCATCAGAGAGATGCAAATTAAAACCACAATGAGTTACCATTTCACACCAGTGAGAATGGCCATCATACAAATTAACAAACAAGTGTTGGAGAGGATATGAAGAAAAGGGAACCCTAGTGCACTGTTGGTGGGAATGCAGACTGGTGTGGCCATGTGGAAAACAGTATGGAATTTCCTCCACAAACTAAAAATGGAACTGCCTTTTGACCCAGTAATTCCACTGCTGGGACTATTCCCTAAAAATCCTGAAATACCTTGTGCACCCCTATGTTCATAGCAGCACAAATCACAATAGCCAAATGTTGGAAGCAACCTAAGTGCTCATCAGTAAATGACTGGATCAAAAACCTGTGGTACATTTACCCAGTGGAATAGTACATAGCAGAAAGAAAGAAGGAGCTCCTACCCTTCGCAATAGCATGGATGGGGGTAAAGAGAGAATCTTAAAAGCGGTTAGTTACCTATAGGAGAGTTCCCCTGAGCCTTTGTCCAACCCACTTATGGGCCTACCCAAGCTGTTAACAGTGGTTTTTCCATATAAAAGGGTGGTTTGGGCTCATGCTTCACAATTTTCTAAATCCTCTCAATCAAGAAATGGCTGGCCTCAGTGAAAATCCAGCCCCTGTACCTCTTGCTAAGTGTCCCAGGCCCAGCAATAGCAGCAATCAGCCTAGGTCTACAGCTTGGTTTCATCCTGGAACCTCCAAGCCCAGCACAAGAAGCAGCCATAAGCAGACTGCTTTGTAGCTCATACAGGGTGACTCATATAAAAACAGATGGAGCTGATCCTGGCCTGTAGCACCCAGGAAACCCCAGCATCAGCACACCCAGGGGACAGGTACAGACCATTTCAGAGCACGTCCATCCTGCCCCTGCACAGCTGATCCTCCATGGAGGACAGAGATTGTGGTCAGTGTTCATAGCCAGTCCTTGTAGCTGGCCTAGGAAAATCCCTCCCATTGATCTGCCAACAGCAGCCAATGCTCAACTACAAGAGGAGGGTGTACTCAGCCCATATGGAGGATGCACCTCGAGTACCCAGCCTGGGAGATAAGGGAAGCTGTGTCATTGGACCCTACAGGACACCTAGTAAATTAGGCCAGGCTACCAAGACATGGAGTCAAAGCAGCTGTACCTAATACATAGAAACAAACACAAGGAGACTGTTAAAACGAGAAAAAAAGGAAACATGGCCCAAATGAAAGAACAGATCAAAACTCCAGCAAGAATTAAACAAAATGGAGATAAGCCATCTTTCAGATGCAGAGTTCAAAACACTGGTTCTAAGGATGCTCAGGAAACTTTGTGAGGACCTCACAGCATGAAAGAGACCCAGTCAGAAATGAAGGATACACTAATTGAAATAAAGAACAATTTACAGGAAAACATGCTTAGAATCAAATCAATGATTTGGAACATAAAAAGCAAAAACCAAGCAATCAGAACAACAACAAGAAAAAGAATCCAAAACAATGAGGATAGCATAAGGGCAACCTCTGAGACAACTTCAAGTACTCCAACATCCACATCCTAGGGATGCCAGAATGAGAAGGGAAAGAGCAAGAAATTGGAAATCTGTTTGAAAAAATAGTGAGAGAAAACTTCCCTAATTTCGTGAAGGAAATAGACATGCAAGTTCAGGAAGCACAGGGAATCCCAAACAAGATGGATGCAAGGAGGCCCATTCCAAGATACATCATAATTAAAATGCCAAAGGTTAAAAGTAAAGAGAGAATCTTAAAAACAGTTAGTTACCTACAGGAGAGTTCTTATAAGACTGTCAGCTGATTTCTCCAAAGAAACTTTGCAGGCCAGAAGGGATTGGCAAGAAATATTCAAAGTCATGAAAAGCAGGGACCTGCAGCCAAGATTGCTGTACCCAGCAAGGCTGTCAGAATATTAGAATAGAAGGGCAGATAAAGTGCTTCCCAGACAAGAAAAAAAACTAAAGGAATTCATCATCACCAAGCCATTATTATATGAAATACTAAAGGGATTTATTTAAGAAAAAGAAGATCAGAACTATGAACCATATAATAGCAATAAATACATATTGATGTGCAATTGAATATAAAACACAAACTAAGCCAACAAGTACAGAGACAGAACCATGGATATGGGGAGATTTTTGATGGTTGCCAGATGGGAGGGTAGTGTGGGGGAATAGGTGAAGAGTTGAGGAAATTAAAAAGGAGAATTTGGCCCTGGCTGGTGTGGCTCAGTGGATTGAGTGCTGGCCTGTGAATCAAAGGGTCGCTGGTTAGATTCCCAGCCATGGCACATGCCTAGGTTGCAGGCCAGGTCCACAGTAGGGCGTACACGAGAGGTAATCACACACTGATGTTTCTCTCCTTCATTTTCTCCCTCCTTTCCCCTCTGTCTAAAAATAAATAAATAAAATATGAAAAAAAGAAGAAGAAGAAGTACAAATTGGTAGTTACAGAATAGCTACTGTGATAAAAAACTACAGTATAGGAAATGGAGTAGCAAAGGACTTACATGCATGTCCCACAGACATAAAAATGGTGTGGGGATTGCCTGAAGCAGTGCAGGTGCTGGGTGAAGCAGTGCAAAGGGAGAAATTTGGGATAATTGTAATAGCATAATCAATAAAACATAATTAAAAAAATAGACTGAAGGCAAGAAACAAAAGGGACAGGTTAAAGCAAGGCACTATTTAATTGCCTTTGTACAAAGCAGGCTGATTGCAGTATAGAACTGGTTCCCCCAAAGGGGCTGGGAAGAGGTGAAGCCAAGAGGGTATAAGATGAGCTGAGAGGTGTGATAATTACTGTGTTGGTATAATTATTATTATTCATTCTTATTAAATCCTCGTGTTAGAGATTCTTATCTGTGGTTTTTGCTCCATTAGTACGCTCCCAAAATGTAAGGATACTTTCTTCTTTTCACATCTATAACTCAATGTTTTGCAAACAGAATATAGTCAATATTTGTTAAATTAAAATGATTTAAGGTGGCATTAAATAAATAAATAAATTTCTGCATAAAATTAAGATAATTCTGATTCCTTGACCACTTGTTCTTTACAAATCACCCTGGCTGAAGCACGAGAAACTGCCATCTGAAAAAGGGGAATCTGTGTATTAGTAAGGCACTTGGCAGTCAGAGAAGTTGGGCTGACAGAGAATATTGAACAACGAATTCAATTCACATGCCTGAAACTGCCGAGTACCTTGAGAAGCCCAACAGAGAACAACATGAACTTTGAATCTGACATGTAGTAGTATTTTAGGAATGATGTAAAACAAATTAAACAGAGGTGGCTGTCCACCCTCTTCAAAAAGTCAAGACTGGGTATCAGGCAGCCTCTATAAGTTCATCTTCTGAATGCCTTTTTCTAATTCTACTCCCACATGTCCCCAGTTTGTCTCACACAGGGAGAGATAGTAAGTAAGCCCATATAACTCCACTTCTAGTTTCAAAAGTTTTTTTATTATTGTATGATTGTTGTTATTCTATAAAAGTTGGGTATACTCTTTCCATTCCCTTTTGCAACAATAATTTATTATTGAACCCTCACAATGGGCCAGGCACTGTGCTGATGCTAGAATATAGAGAAGAATGTAAATCATCCTCTGCCCATCAATCAGTGATACAAATTGCAAGCAGTTTAGATTGGCAGAAGAGTTGGATATGAAGGGTGGGATTTTGGTGGGTGGAGATGAAGCAAGGAGGGCCAGACATTGAAGGGAATTGAACATGACACTGAAAAGTTAGGAATGGAGATGAGTATGAGTATTTGAGTTTCTCCCATGTATGAGTCCACCACAGGGATGATGACATGAACTGTGGTGATAGGGTATACAGGAGTATACAGTTTGAGATATGATAGTCAGGATGAATCCGTGAAAGGATGACTCATGGTTCAGAAGGAATCTAGGATGATTCCTAGGAATGCAGCTTGGCTGAACAATTGGACTCATTCATGAAACGAGGAAGAAAAATGGTTACATTAAAACCCAGCATGGTGGAAGTTCAGACCTACCCTTTTCTCAGGTTCTACAATTATGGCTTGCTTATTTTCTTCTGACACAAGAACACAGGTTGCAAAGGATGACTGTAACACGTTAATGACCAGGTCATTAGAGAGGACATCCAACTTCTTCACTTGATCACCTGTCACGTTGGTAGAGCCAGCAATTCCATAGCTAGAAGAAAGAAAACCCACAAAAATATAAGTGGTGACCACCAGAACATATAAATGCACCTATAAACTCACTAAAAGTGGCATGGAGTAGGATCTAGAAGAAAGAAAAGATGCATGGTTTGGAAGATGGGCTCCTGGGGGAAAGAAAATATTGTCATTCACCTGCCCAGTACCTATCATGGCATCCAGTACACCTTTGTGGTTGAATCTGTGTTTCTTAACCTCCCACCCCCCAATTAGGGCCTCTAAGGAAGATTTTTAGGTATTTTTTTCCTAATCACACTTCCTCATAAAATTTTAGTTTTAATACTAAAGATATGCTGTATATCTGTTTATGTGTTGTATGTATACATGTCTGTGTTTTATACACAAAAAGGTTGATTTTTCACCCCACCCCCCAGAATCAGTTTTACCCCCAAATGCAGGGTTAATGCTTAATAAATCTGTTGAGAGACACAACAAGCCAGGGAACCTTCTGGGTCGAAAGGATCCTGAGATTTGAGTGAAGCCAAGGGAGTCTGTTTTTATAGCTGAAAACATCCTAAAAGAAAAGATACTGACTGGTTCCACTGCCTCATTTCACAGAGGCAGGTGGAAGCTCACTCCCAGGCAGCAATGGGCCTGTCCAAACCAGAGCAGCAGAGCACAGGTGCAAAGCTCACTGGGACTCCCAAGTCAGGGGTCTCTTGATGGCACCCCACTGCCACTGGAAGGGGTCCTAACAGCTGGGGGGACTGGCACGTCTGGAGTTTATGCTCTATTTTCAAGGTACCAGCAAGTCAATAAATAGTGGAGTTCCAAGAATCTGAGTGGTTTGTCCAAAATGCAGCCAGTTTGTCAGAATGAGAGAGGAGAAGGGTTGTTATAGCCTGGGGTTGAATAGGAGCACTGAAAGGAGGGGAAAGCTTTTAAAGGGAGGGCGTACAAAACAAGAGAAGATATTAGATGTGAGACAGAAAGAGTAGAGGTGTGGAAGGTACCACAAAATGGCTGGGCTGGGAACAGGTGATGAGGGCACACCTGCAGTCATCAGATTTCTGGGAGCACTCACCTGGGGACTGATTGTCATAGCATGCATGGCTTCAGCTCCAAAAACACATTTTCTCCAAACATAACTTACATGTCTCTGGCTGAACAAACCTTAGCCAACACCAGAAATCATCCAAACCCAAGTGTCTTGTCTGGTCTGGCTCAGGGAGGTAAATCAGTGATCTTATCATCCCATTGTCCAGTGTTTCCTAGAGACACAGGCTATAGCTACAAGCTGATCGATCCCTTGGTCTTTCATCCATGAAGTAAGATGATGAAAAGAGAAGAAGCATGAGGAAGACTAGAGGGATGAGATGCTGTTCATTCACCTGCCCAGTACCTGCTGGGTGTCATGGCACCCAGCACACCTTCATGGTTGAATCTGTGTGGTTGAATCAGGCAGATGCCCAAGTGGGCAAGGGAATGATGCTCTGTCTAAGCTTTTCATTCTCATCTCATATAATCTCTTTCTCACCTCAACTTTAAGACCAACACTGGTGGAGAAAAAAGACAGCCAAATTCTGGGTGGAGCTGGAGGATCTTGGCAGGGCCCACCAACTGAAATACATCCCCCTGACTGGCCCTACTGGCACCCATCACCTCCCCTTCCCAGCTAGAGGTTTCCAGGATCAAAGTCACTGCTAATCCAGGATGACAGGTAGGGCTGAGGGAAAGAACATGGACATGATTGCAGAGGCCTGGCTTGGACCACAGCTCTGCAAGCCCCTCACCCTCATGAAGCCTCCCTTTTTGACTTTGTCCATGAGAGCATTAAGTTCCACAGGAAGCTTTGAGAGGACTGCAGGCAATAGATAACTACACAAGGGCTTAGCCCAGTCCTGGGTCCCTAATGTTAATGTTAGTTCCTGCCTTGATCTCTAGAGGGAGTTCATTAAGGATCTGCATATAGAGGAATGGGGGTCTCAGGGAACCCCCAAGTCTTCATCCACTATATGCTGGCATGATTGCTTGTCCTTTCCTTCCAGGAGGATGAGGACAGAGGGCATGTTTTTCCCTAGTGTCCCAGTTTCCAGCACATAGTAGGTCCTCAATAAATACTTGCTGACCAAATTAATGGCATTCACTGAGGAGAGGGGAGACTGCCTGAAGGAATGAGAACAGGAGTGATCAACTTCTAAGGTTGTTCCACACCTTGGAGTGCCGGCCCTGGCATAGTCCCCAGAGGGTCAGGCCTGTTGGGACAGCTTCAGGGAGGCCCAGAGGCTGGGGCTGAGGGACAAAGAAGGCATGGAAAAGGGCTGTTTCACATTTTGGCCCACATTCCACTGGCTCAGGTATCTCACTCAGCAAGATGGGAGAAGGCCAGTCAGCTCTTTGAGGAGCTGCATGAGTGTTCATTTATCCCACAAGTATTCACTGGGCACCCAATGTGCCCCCCAAAACTATCCTGACTGCTGGAGTTACAGTGCAGAACAAGAAAGAATTGTGTACTCTGTACACAATTGCATAACTTTTTAAACCTCAGGGTCTTTTTCCCATGGACTCATGGAGCTCTGAAATGAGGGAAGAAGAAATCCAGAGAGGAGGGCCCTGCAAGGCCAGCTCTGGTTTGTGGGGCTCCTGAGCCAGCACCTCTCCTAACCCCCGAGCCTTACCTTCTACCCCTATCACCCAGTTCAAGGACAGACAGGTTTTTCTGTGACTGATCCACATGCAGAATCTCCATCATTTCTTCAGGGAAAGTGAATGAAAGTGGCAGAATTCCTGATGTACGAAACTGATTGCATTTTCTGAGTTTGCATACTGAGCAGCTGGCCTAACAAAAGTGAGAAGCAAGTTCTATAGTCCCAGGTCATGCCATGGATGTGGGCTATGGAGGAGTTATAAGCAGTGTCGAGGCAGATGGCTTGTCCAGCCAAGACTACCAGCTGGATTCCTCACTGCTGCTCTAAGACTCTAAGGTGGCTCCTGCCCTTGGGCCACAGAGAGTGGTACCGCCTATTTATGATGGGAGTTGGGTGAAGCACATAAAATGCTGCAGGGTGAACACTGTGGGGACACTCACTACACCTGGTGCTGAAATGACCCATCACAAACAACTGGCCACTTCTCAGGCTCTGCCTCACTTCAGGGTTAGGTGGTTACTCCTCCCTGCCTTCTCTTTAACTTCCCCGAGAATTGAGAATTGAGGCTCCCTCCTTTGTTTTAACCAGAAGGAACCTTTTTCAACTACCTTCTAGTTGCTTGTAAAGAATAACATTTAAAAAACATGGAGATTGATTATTCTGGACCACTCCAATTCAAAATTCAGGTACCTGATTACTTTTCTAGGACATTTCATGAGGAGAGTTCCCCTGGTAAAACCTGGAATTAGGAAAGCCTCCGTGAAAACACAGGAGAGACTCTAAGGCAGAAACAGGGTTCAGGAGAATGAGTTCCCAAACTGCCATCTGAGTTTATATACTTTACCACAAAGTCTTTGCATTGCATCTCAGTTCACAAAGCTATCTGTGACTAGGGTTTCACGCACAGCCATGCATTTCTGCTCAGTCACAATGAGTCGGGCTAGGCACATGCTTCATAAGGCTTCTCCCCACATGCCTCAGAGGGACACTCGGAAGGCAGCAAGCTGTTCCCAAGGTACCTTGTTTTCATAGGTCAGTGAAAACTCAGAAGCAGTCAAGCTTCTGATGACTCTGACAAAGAAAAAAGCCCTCAGAAATATCCTCAGGGAACTAAGTAGCTAAAGAACACATGGGGTTTATTTTCTCCACAAGTTTTCAGAACCCCCCTTAGAAACAATAAATGTCTGCATTCTGATCAGTCATCATTCCTCAAAGGATAGATGAATAAGAGCCTTCACCTTATATTTCAGTGGTCGCTCAGAGGAGCAGTGTAACCACCTATAGAGCCCTCTCTTTCGCTGGGCTCATTTGACCCAGGGCTTGGAAACTTATTCAGCTGAGTTCTAGGCAAACTCAAGGAGAGCCTGGTGGGTCAGGAGGGCTGTCATCCTGGTTTAGACAGAGCTTCCATGCTTGTCATTGTGAACAGGAGAGGATGGTACCAATGATCTTCGATGGGAGTTCAGCAGTGCCTTTCACACACCACCCCACTCATGGCTCATTCTCAGATCAGTTCCCAATGTGCAGCTCCTCCGGGCCAGAATCAGTCAGCAAATAAGGCTGCGGAGATGTGCATAAATTATCACACAATCCTGTCCAAAAAGTCTTCCAGGGGCCAACTGTGCCCTAGAATCAATAAAAAGAAGTTGAACGGTTGAAGAAATGGGTTGATCTGAGCAGGCAGTAAACCTCAAGGCTTGCTTGGCTCCCTCCCCTACCCATGCAGAAAAGGAGCTTGGAGCAGTGGGGTCCTACTGATCAAACAAAGACAGGGACCTTAGTTGTGACTGAGCCAGTGACTTGATATGCTGAGGAAGCTCTTCCTAAATGTAAGTTATCACAGAAGGGAAGGCATCATCATGGGCTTTTTTTCCATGAGCTGGGACTCCAGACCACTGGGGTCCAAATCCCAGCTCTGCCCACCACGTGCTAAGCAACCCTTGGGAAGTCACTCCACATCTATGACCTTTGGTTCTTCACCTATAAAATAGGGATTTAGTATCAATATATCTACATCATAGCATACATATAGAGAGGGGCGGTAAATGATTTGATATGGGTAAACAGCTAGAACAAAGCATGGCAGGTGAGCAAGAAGTGCTCTTGTCCCTGCCCATCCCTGACTCCCCTGGCAATCACACAACCACACAAAGCAGGTCCTGACAAGAACACAGCACCTGAGACCTGGGTCCTAATTCGGCCTTTCCCTTTTACTGATTATGTGTCCAGGTGTCTCAATTACCTGATGGATTGTTTCTATTTTCAAGCTTTGTAACAATGAGGGCTGATCTACATGATGCACCTGGTTCCCAGCAGCTTAACGGGCAGCCACCATTGTTCTTCACGGAGCTCCCCAGGCACCCATTAAGTAAATGCTGATTGATGGGGGGAGCAGAAACCAAGACCTCTAAACCAGTTTTACAGGCAACTCCTGGGAAGACAGCCAGGGTGGAACTGTGTCACAGGTAACCAGCAACAAAAGAAAGTGTTCCAAGTTTATGTATGACTAAAGTCTCACTGTAAATATTATTTCATTTGAGATGCTTATAACATTTTACTTCCATTTCATTCAATTTAGTTGACACTGTAGCCCAAGTCAGTTGGGGTTGGAGGAAATCCCTTCAAGGTTTAAGCCCCTTTGGCTTTTCCTCTTTAAATCCCTAGAGACACAAAAGTTATTTTTCTGCAGTTGGAGAGCAAAAATTGATTTGAAAATATATCTCTTCTTTTACTTTTACTGTACACTTCAATGAAAAAAAAAAACCCTGCCATTTTAATTCATATGATGGGAAACTCCTTAAAATAATAGGTTAATTTGGCCAGTTTTTATTATCCTTAGAAATTTGGATTAAATATTAACATCATTTTTAAACTGGCATCTAGTTTCTGGAATGGACTGAGCCATTTCCCAGCTATAGAGTCTGTGATTTACGATTTCTGAAGCACAGCCCTAGATACAAGGACCCGAGTCAGGGCCACAATTAGGGAAAAATTCTCAATAACTTCCTTGATTTGCTAACATCAGGTCATTTCCTCCTGATGTCAACATGACAGCCATGACAGCAAGTGGCACTTCATATAGTACATAAAAGGAATAAGTGAAAAAGCTTGTTTTCAGAACACTCAACCAAAGAAAAAGGGAGGCAGACTATGATTTAATCCTTATCACTGAAGTCCAAAGTGACACTAACTTGTTACTAATTGATTCCAAGGTAAATGACCAACCAACCAGTCACCCAGCCGGGAACGTCCAAGGGTCAGATCAGAAATACATTGGAGAGGCACCAACCAGAGCAGCTTTTAAAGGTCACAGTCCCTAGCCTTCACTTGAGTTCATGCCAGCCAAAATGGGCAAATATGATGGAGTGTGGTTGGCTGTGCTTCTGGTATGAAAAGGAAGTTACAATTCAGTCTTTGGAAATGTGGAGGAGCTAATTCAAGACAAATAAAATATAAATTGGATAGTTTATGAAAGTTTAATGCCATAAACTCTGAAAATTTGAAGATAAACTGAAGCATGTATTAACTGACCTATAATTCCAAAATTAGAACTGAAGTTACTTATTTTTTTTCTTCCATCTATACAGAGACGGCCCCATATATAAAAGCAACTGTTCTGGACACCACATGGGCATGATGGGAGGATATTTCCTGTAACCTATCTGATGGTGCGACATTGTTTTAATATATAATGGTCTAGCCTGAAATACATGCCTGCTCTATATGATGTGGGCAACTACTAAGGAATGAAAAGCAAAATAAAAAGATACTAGTTTATAAAAAATAATAATCATAAGCCGAGAAAAAAATGATGATATTAGTACCATCTCCAGATTTAATGAACTCAGTTCATCCTCACAGAAGTCTCTGAGGTTGAAAAAGACAGCTGTCTCCATCTTACAAGTGAGGAAACTGAGTCTTAGAGATGTTACATCAATTTCTCAAATCCTCAAAGAAAATTAAATGGCAGAGCCAGGAATCTGAGCCCAGCTCCATAATTCTCTGAAATTAGTTCTTAAGCCCTGCATATTCCTGTTCTTCATCTAGTCCTGGTTTTCTCCTCTTTCTTCCTCAGGGGCAGAATGAACCAAAACCTAGTGGACAAATCTTTAGTCAGTGCTTCATGCCCAAATTCCAAACTGGTACATCCAACTACTGGATGGACCACATCTCCACCTGAGTAACCTTTTAACACCTAAAGTTCAGTGTTTCCAAAATGTCAGAATCATCCTCTCACCCTTCACTGCCTCAAAAACCAGCTCCTCCTCTGGAATTCTGTTTTCATTTAGTTCTGTTTTCAAAGGCAGGACCCTGCTGTCACTTGCTGGGACCCAATCTTCTCAAAGCTGCCCTGCTCGCCTGATGTCACTCAGACATCTCTCAGGACCTCCCCTTCCTCCTGCTTATGCTCTAGATCTAATTGAACTTTTCTTGGTCTCCCCCTTTTCAGGGAGCTCTGAAATAAGGGAAGAGGAGACCCAGAGCAGAGGACCATGCAAAGCCAGCTCTGGTTCGTGGGGCTCCTGGGCCAGCACCTCTCCCCAAACCCCCCACCACCCCCCACCACCCCATTCAAAGACAGACTGCTTTTCCCGTGACTGTTTCACATGCAGAATCCCCATCATCTGCTTTTCCCCATGTCTTAGCCTTTCTTTGTCCAACTTTATACTTCTACCCATATCTTCTCCAGATTGGTGTGTAATCTTGGCACTGCCCTAATCAAAAACCTTCACTTTCTCCTTTGCACACCCACAAAATATAAAGCATTCACCCTTGCCATTTGATGTTCCCCAATGCATCCACAATGAGACATTCACAAATATGCCCCCCCGCAACACACATGTGTACACTGTGCTTCAGTCAAACTGAATGAGCAACTTTTCCAGAAACATTTTCCCACCTGGTACCTTTCCTCATATAATGGTCCAGCCTGAAATGCTCTCCAGCCCTCAGACCTATGACCATCTGTTCCTATCCATGAGAGATGCCCACCTGATGCTCCAGGATCCTTTGCATCCACATCATGTTCTTGGCACCTCTTTGAAAGCATCTTTCAGAATCTCTATTGTGTTTTATAACTAATTCTATACTTGTATTTTTCCTACTGTATAAGCTCTGTGTTATTCTCATCTCTCAGGCTCTTTTGGAGCTTTGTATATTGTGGGTGTTCAACAACATTTTGTGGAATTGCATAGAATGAGTGAATTCTTCAAACAGTGATTTGGAAACAGGCACAAAGGAAAGACAACTGAACATGCCTAAAGCAAAAGCCTAAGCCACTGGAGGACCACTTTTGTCTAAAGGAATGGAAACAGAGAAATGGGGGAACACTGGAATTTGAACCATGAACTCATCAGGTCCCCCTGCAGACTGCTGACTGGTCTCAGGAGAGAACAAAAGGCTGGTTGTCCCTCATCTCTGCTGACAGTGGGTGGAGGCCAGAAGCAGAGAGCACAGGCTTCAAGTCTCATCAAAAATGTAATTAATAAATGAGACTTAGAGTTGGGTCAGCTTTAACTGATTTCTAAAAAATAAAGGAACAGATGTGTGGTTTGGTGAGAAGAGGCCAACCTGGGCCAAAGGCCAGGTCACCTTGTCTTCCTTGGTCTTGGGATCCTTGTCTGTACAAAGAGGGGTGGGACCATGTGACTTCCCAGGCTTTCATCTTAAAAACTCTATAACTCTATGAATATCTTATTAAAAACAAAAAAAGTAGTTAAAGATTAACTATTGGTTGACAGAGAGAGAGAGAGAGAAAGAGAGAGAGAGAGAGAGAAAGAGAGAGAGAGAGAGAGAAAAAAAACAAGCGCGCCAGCCAGCTCTTTGCTGAAATTTCTGAAGTCTCCCTGATGAGACACCATGGCTGAGCTCCAAAACTGGTTCCTGTGAGGTTCCTGCAAACCAGCAATCATCTTGTCATTCTGGACACACATCCTTCTAGGGCAGGTCTTCACACTAACAAGCTATCAGCAGGCGAGCTAGCCTTTTCATCCAGGACATCAAAGCCAATAATGAATATAATTTGGAACCCTGACTTGAGATCTTGTCTAACGGCTGCCTTCCTGACTACATGTCATACTGAGACAGCAAACTCTTCTCAGTTCTGGTCCTACGCGTCAACTGCCCACATGACCAGCATCAATCCATGTTCCATGAATACAACACTCTTTGAAATAGTCACACACCTGTGAAATGTGTTAACACAGGAGGAGAATAAAACAGCTTGTGGTATATCCATGCAATGGAACACTAAGCAACAGTTAAAACAAAGGAGGTGCATTTATATGTCCTGCCATTGAAGAATGGTCATTATATATTGTTGAATGATGAAAGCAAACTACAGAAGAATATGCTAACTGTGATCCCATTTTGTTTGCTACTTACATATAGACACATGTACATATATCCATCTATAAACTTACATGAGTATAAATAAGTATCTGAGAAAATAACCAGTAAACTATTAGTGGAGGACACCCCACAGAATGGATAGAGGTGGGTTTCACCTTTCCCTTAGTGGTTCTTTTGAGTGGTTTGAATTTTTGTCAGTGAGTGACTCTTATTAAGTAGTTTATAATGATAACAACAACAATATTTTTAAACCTGGTATTCACCACTATTTAGTCTAAAAATATATATATATTTCATACAGCCAAAATTAGTACTCTGTCCAGGTCCCACTATTTGAAGTTTCTTAAAAGGTGTGAAATATACAACTCAAAGCAGATCTTCCATTTCCAAGTTTCTTTGGGGGTGTGAAAGGTAGAGACACACCTTTAAAATAATGTAGGAAATGACAGGCACTCTTTTGTTTTAAAGGCCCCTCATTCTCAAAGACAGGTTAATCCATGAGGCCACCTCTACTTTTTGAAAATTAAATTTGAAGTGAGATTTTAACTGAGTATGCTTCCTTTAAAATGTATTATTAAGAGGACATTCCTAACATACCTGCTCTAGTCCCTCTCCCAGCCAGGCCCATCCCTGCTTGACATCTGAAAATAAGGGTGACCATACACTCCTTTCTTAAGAGCCAGCAATCCATGTTGTGGGACCAGAGCCAAACACACCACCAGAAAAGAAAGCCAGGTTGCAGGGGTTAAACTTTCTCAGATCATCTCTGAACATCACACACAAATATTGTACTGTCCCTGAGTGTGTGAAATGTTAAGAAGGAGTGGGAGCAATCTGAAAACCCAGATACTCTTCAGCTAAGTAAGGAAACAGATAAATATAAAATAATCGTGCACACCAGAATAAAACAAAGAGTATTTGTGTTACTTACAGAAGCCTCACAAGAAGGTGCCCTTTGAATTCCCACGTTCTGTGATTCCTTTGCTATACACAAAGTCATCTGCAGATCAACAACATGTTAACATGAACACCACCAAAGAATTTCTTAGAAATGCAGACTCTCAGGCCCCAGTGAGGCCTACTTCGCCATCTGCACACAGCACTGCTGCTCCAGAGAGCTCTGGGCTGTAGGCTTCCTCTCAGCCTGGCCGTGGCTTCTGTGGTGGCTCCTAACAGCACTTCTTTGGGCTTAAGGAGATACTGGATTAGAAATGGGACTTGAGACCCCAATTTCATAAGGAGTGAAAGAGATCAAAGAAGACAAAGAGGAAAGAAAGTACCGTGCCAGCACTTTCCTCGATGAGGCTAGGATGGGTATGGCCAGCAGGCCAGGTGCCCAGCGGCCACCCAGTTTCACCAAAGGAAGCTGACAGTGGTGCCAAGCAAGGCAGGCTGCTCAGCCCCTGTGAGAGGGATGGATGTAGGATGAAGGCAGGTGTGGATGGGGTGACAGGCCCCCAGGTGGGCACCTCCAAGATCAAGAGAGGGGGAGTGGGGAACCAGGGCTCGAGTGCAAACCTCTGGAGAGGAGAGGACAGACAGACAGACTGACAGCAGGAGAGCCTGAGGACCAGACATCAGACTGTCAGGCACATCCCCAGCTGGAGAGACAGAAGGGATGCGGCCCAGCCGCCTGAGGCCTGACTCACAGGTTTGCGATGCCCGCCTTGCGCACGGCTGTGGAGATGGCTTTGACCGCGGTGCAGAGCGAGTTGAGCAGCTGGGTCATCTCGCCCGTGCCGCGGGCCTTCCTGCCCTCCTCCATGACAAAGCGGGTCAGGGTGACGATATTCGTGTCGAAGGCCGCCTGGTCAGTCATGCTGGGGCCGGGTTGCTGCACTGTAGGAGACTGGTGCTGGTGAGGACGCGCTGGCACACCGCGGAAATGCGGCCGCTGAGAGTCAGCACGGATTTTGAGCGTAACTAGCCCTAGACAGCTCTCCCAGTCTTATTGAGCCCCAGGGACGCCTAAAGGTGTCGAGTCACCGTCCCGCCCCGGGAACACCTCCACGCCTGGCCCCGCCCCAGCTGCTGCAGAGTCCGCTCCAGCTCCCCCGCCCCACAGATGTCCAGATACTGGTCTCATCTCCCTTCCCCCATTTGCTCTGCTATCCCCACCCGCCTCTGCCTCTGCAACCACCTCCACTTCCTCTGTTGCTCCACCAGACTCCCGCCTAAGAACGGCCAATGGCATTGTGGAGCATTTCTCTGAGCCACCTGCATTATCACTTTCAGTCCCTGCAAGGGCCTGCCACAAAACGGAAGTTCAGAGGGTTACGTAAAGTGCTCAGTGTAGCACAGCTGGTCACTCCAGTGGCTCAGACTGCAAAGGTTCCCTCCCCCACATTGTCCCTGTTCCCCGCCCTCTGTCCGCCCCTGCTTGTCCCGTCAACGGTTCTTCAGACAAACCTCAGGAGAAGAGGTTTCAAGCTATCCTTCACACGGGTAAAGGCCCATGTTTGGGTCCTTAGTTCAGTGCTCTTCTTCTAAAAATTCCTATAATCCGAGAGCTTTGGGGAACTTTAGTTTCCACTACCTGTGTTTTGCAGAGAAAACTGGTAACGCTGGAAAGTGTCTCCAGGATACAATGAAGCCAGAGGCTTGGTAGCCCACATCCTGACCACACTTTGTAGCCACAATGATGCTGTACTAAGGCAGTTCATACACTGATTCATGAAACATTTCTGAGCACCTACTGCGTGCCAGGCACTGGCACTAGGGATAGAGCCTGAACAAAACTGGTAACTGCCTACTTTGACCTTACATTTTAACAGAGAGACAAGAAAAATTAAACAAATAATAGATTAATATGTTAGATAAATCATAAGTGCTATAAAGAAAAATAAAATAGGGAATGTTAGGAAAGTATTAGATAGAGGAGTCAGGGAAAACTTCACTGAGAAAGTGACATTTGAGCAAAGAGCTAAAGGCTGTGAGGCAGGAGCCAGTGGAGGAGGGAAGAGTGTTTCCCACAGAGAGAAAAGCTGTGACATGCACAGGCCCTGCAGTGAAAACGTGTGTGGCATGTTTGAGGAATGGCCTGGAGACCAGTGGAGATGGAGCAGAGTCGGCCAGGAGGTGAAATAGAGGAGATAGGGCACCTGGGGGGAAAGGAGGTGGTAGGGGTAAAGCCTGGAGGGCCCAATGATGCTTGACTTCCACTGGAAGGAAACCGCTGCAGAGTCTGCAATAGAAGAGAGGTATGATCTGCTCCTTGTCTTCATACTCTGGCTTCTGTCTTAAATTAGACCAAAGAGAGAAGGCAGATGCTCTTGAGGTTGCTGAGTGACGGTAATCCAGGAGGATAGTAAGGAAAATGGTGAGCATTTGCTGGATTCTGGCTTGAAGATAGAGCAGAGAGATTTGTTGACAGATGAGATGTGAGAAAAGACAGTTCAGGATGATACTAAAGGTTAGAGCATGAGCACCTGGAAAGGTGGAGTGGCCCTCAACTAGGAAGATTTGGAGGGGAGTATGTTATGTGCATATTTGAAAATTAGGAGTTAATTATGGGATACACTAAATTTGTAATGCCTATTAGACATCCAAGGGAATAGCAAGTGGGCAGTCAGATTTGCAAGTCCAAAATCAGAGAAGTCCACACTGGAAATTTAAATTGGGAAACCTCACTGATGAACAGTGGTTGGAGCCATGGGACTGGATGGAACAAATTGCCAAGGAAGGGAGGAGTCAGCTGAAAGCCAAGAGGTATAGCATTCAGGAGCCAAGTAAAAATGTTAATCAAGGGGCAGGGCTGATCTTTATGCCAAATGCTGCAGACAAGGCCAGCAAGACAGACCTGAAAACTGACCCCTGGGGTCAATGGCGAAGACCTGGTTGGTGTACTGATGCTGGATTGGATTGTCAAATGGGAACCCTGGATGAGGGCAGATAGTGGTATCAACAGGAAAGAAGGTTACTATTGCTTTGTAGCCCAAGAGGACATTGATACCACCACAAGGAAAGCAGATACTTCAAGGGTCTACTTAATGCTTTGCTCCTTGGGCAGCTTTTCAAGAGAAACACTGCAGAGTGTTGGGGTAGGGAGGAGACTTGGAAGAGAAATATTTCCCTAAATATAACATTTGAAAGGTGATGACTAATATTTTTGGCCTAGTGACTAGTTATAGCAGCTTTGTTCAAGAGTTTAGGCCATTATGTGTCATATGTTTAGTTCCTAGGGATCTCATGTCAGCCAGTTGACTAGTCCAACTCAGCCCTCCTAAACTTTAATCCCTTGGAAACCACCCCTGGTAAGAGGGGAAGAGCTCTGGATTTGGGTTGGGAAGGTCTGCTGGATTCCCAGCTTAGCCCTCACCAGCCTGGAGACCGCAGCCGTTATGCACTCTCTCTAATTCCAGTTTTGTTTGTCTGTAAAATGAGATGATTGTTCTAGGTGGCAGGGGTGGCATGAACATGATGTGAAATGATGTTGCAGAGTGCTCACCTCTGACCCAGACACGGAGGACACACTAAATACATGGAAGAGATCTCTGTCTAGCTTAGTGATTGTTGTCTGCCACCCACAAGGATGTGGAGCCCTCCACCTACAAAGCAACCATCACCTTAAGAATAGGCCACTTCTCATGGTGGTCAAATGTGCAGACTCTAGACCTAGAAGATCTGGGTTGGAGTCCTGGCTTTGCCCTTTACTAGCTGTGTAAATTTTTACAAGTTACCAACCTTACTGAGCAACATTTCACTTACCTGTGAATTTGTGCTGAAGATTGTAGCTACCTCATGAGATTATACAGGCAATACAGGTAAAGTGTTTAAGAGCCATGCCTATCCTGCAGTAAACTCATGCTATGTAAGAGTTACCTTCATTATATGGATAGTGTCAACTATTATTTTAATCTGAACAGAAAAAAGCAAGTTCCCTTTTCATCAAAAAAGGACATGGGAACGGATAGCCTCTGACTGTATTTACCTGTTGTGCAATCATGTCCCCTGCATCTTGTGGGATGACTGTGACTAGCACTTTTCAGGGTCAAGATCCATAAACCCACCACCTGAAAGTTAACCAGAGACTGAGGAAGGTGTTCCACACATGGGACTCTCCCTCCCACCTCCACCCACCCCATTGCACAGCTGCTCCTCACCAACTTCAATGATTTCTCTTCCTCTCTCATCACAAACACAGTCCACTTCACACAATAGTGCAGATTTAAGTATTGTGCGTGATACTATCAATTTTATGACTGCTTTAAATCCTGCAAAGAAACAGTGATCACCCATTTCCTCATGGTCTCCAACCCCAGGAGGACGGCTCTGGGTTGTGTCAGAGGCAGGAAGTTGAGAAGTAACAGTCGGAATGATCACTCATGTCCCGCCTCCCCCCAACGCCCACTCCCTGAACCCAGGGCACTTCTGCTTGTTTTTCCCCAGGAGGGCAGTTAATGAGTGTGACAGGAAAAGAAATGCTGAGTGGTTGCTCAAAAGAGGTTTTGTAGCAGCCCTTCCTTAGGCTAGTCTCAGCTCCTGTGGCCAGAGAGGTCTCATGCTGGCAATGGAGACAAGGCCTGTAATCTCTGGAGCAGTGGAAATGAAACCTCCAAGCTGTAGAGCAAACACCTACTTAGCACTTGTTATGTATGTCCAGTGCTTACTTTAATCAACCTAGAATCCATGAGGTGGCTTGTACTCATGCTCCTGTCTTTACAGATAAAGGGACTGAGGTTTTTGAAGGCTAAAGGACTTGTTCAAGGCCTGTGGCCAGCCAGGAAGCAGCAGAGTTAAGACTTAAATCCTGGTCTGTCTGATTCCAAACCCCACGTTCCCACTGTCCTATAGGTCCTCTGCTAAGTGGCAGTTGTCTCCATGACAAGGCTCTGAGCCTGTAGACGACAGCTTCAAAAATCTCTATGAATTGTCCACCCATTAACTCTAGAGCTACTTCTTAAGCTTATGCTCATTCATTCTTCCTCTCAACAATTAGTGTTTAACCACCTCCTATGTGCCCAAACCACAGCACATGCTGAGGTTATGGTGGTGAATAGGACAGATACATCTCTGTTCATGTGAGGCTTACATTCTTTTTTTTTTTTAAATAATAATGAGACTTGTCATGTCTAACTTTTTTTTTTTTTTTTTTTAGATTTTATTTATTTATCTCTAGAGAGGGAAGGGAGGGAGAAAGAGAAAGAGAGAACCGTCAATGTGTGGTTGCTGGGGGCCGTGGCCTGCAACCCAGGCATGTGTCCTGACTGGGAATCGAACATTCTTTGTAAAAGACATAATCAGGAAATGGAATCACATAATAAAGAGAAATACAAAACCATTTCAGGGAGCAAAGAGTGCTACCAAGAACATAAAATGGCATTGAGGTAGAAACTAATCGGGGGGAGAGTTCTTAGGAAATGACCTTTGATTTAAGACTGAGCAACAGAAGGAATGGGGCATATATATAAAGAGCATATATAGAGCATATATAAGAGCAAAGAGCTCTATAAGAGCAAAGAGCATATATAACATATAGGAAAAAAATAAAAACAAAGAAAGCAGCAGGTTCAAAGGCCCTGAGGTACAGATGGGCTGTATATTCAAGGAACAGCAAGAAGATGGCCAGTGTGGCCAAAAGGGTGAGTGAAGGAAGACCCATAGGAGATGGATTTGGGAAGGAAGGCAAAGGCTAGATTATGAAAGACCTCACAGGTCATAGCAAGACAGCTGGATTGTTGGGAACTGCCCTGCCTGGTATCAGAAGCTGTAACCCCCGCCAAGGCTAAGGCTGAGGGAACAACCTTGGAACCGTAAGCCAGCAAGGAGACAAAAGTTTATCTCCCTGGCAGGAGTGCCACTTCTCCTTTTACTTCACCCTGCCTGGTCCCCAATGCTTGGTCAGTTAGCCAATGACGGGTAAGATTCCCCAAGGGGGGAATGACCTAAGACAAGCACGATCACCTGGGAGGCCCCCAAGGAAGGACTTTGGGGGCTACGGCAAAAGGGGGTGATGGACCCTCACCCCTTGGCTTTGACAAAGCCTGAGTGCTCATTGTCTGTGAGAAAATCTCCTTATCTCTTGGCTGCTTTAGTTCCCTTGCTCCACCTAAGCCTGAAACAATGACAGAGGGTGGTGCAGCCCTGTGCTGGAAAGGGTGGGTTCCCAGGTGATCAGGCCTAAGAAAGAATATGTAAAATCCTGTGAAACCTGCTTTGTTTAGAATGCTCTCAATTGAAAGAGAAGGATCCAATGAGGAAGTAAGTTTGTTCCTCAAAGTTTTACAGCTCTTTGACCCTGACTCAAAATAGGCCCTAGAGTTCCTTGTTATTTGATCCATACTTCCCGGGAATGAGTAATGAGCTTTACCTGAATTCTTGTGCAAACAAACCCAATAAAAGTCTGCTGGGACAGGAGAACGGTGCGCTCTCCCTTAGGGGCTCTCTCCCCTAGGGAGGGTGGCCACGGCGCTCCCCACTAGAGAGAGTGGCCATTCCGTTTCTACTTCCCCACAGGATCTGGTTGTCTCTGTGTATGTTTTTCTTTTGTGTCGACGAGCCATCCGCAGCATTCCGTGGTCACTGCTGGTCAGTGGCCGCGACACTGGGTCCTCTTCCTAGTATGGTGAGAAGGCACTGGAGGGTATTAGGCTAGAGAGTGATATGACCTGATCTAAACGTGTGCAATGGACTGTAGGAGGTCAATGCAAAAGAGGGGAGACCCAGCAGATTGAGTTTCATCCATATTCTACTTGATTGCCTGTGAAATACAGAGGCTGGCAGAAGTAACACCTGCCTGAGTATGGTTTGTAGGGTAGTGTTATGGATGTAATAATTTATAGTTTTAATTTGAACATTTCACCTAAGATGTCATATGCTGTGCTTGAGTGTGAAATTGTTATGTTACAGAATTACGTGCTTATGATTTTGTAATAAGAGATTTTGTAATGAAAAATGGGTGTTATTTGTGCCAGACCCTGTATGTGAAGGCTGATGTCATATTCTTCATAAATCTTTACTTCTTGTAAAGTATTTTCAGTTCCTTCAACTGTTGCACATATGGCAAGGTTTTGAAGTTCTTCCCCTCCTACTTTGAACCCATCGACTTTTTGAAGCCCTTTCCTACACCCTGTTCTATTTCTATGATTCTCTCTTCTTCTCCATTTGTTCCACCCCATGTCACAGTGGCCCATTCTCCCATCTGAAAAATTAGCTTTCTTTTCTTACCCCTGCTGATAACACTAGGAACAGGCTAATTTTTGCATCAGCAGGATGGGACGGGGGGGATGTTGAGCTATGATGCAGTGACAACAAGGGGCTCCACCAGCCCTTTTGGGATCTCCAAAGCTGGGATAACATTTCAGAGTTATCTTGTGTAGGGGTAAGGGGGCCAGGACCCATATCCCCATGTCAACTTGTCACTGGTTACAGATTGTTTTGGGAAGGGGCATGGCATGGGAGAGGTGGCTCTCTTCTGCAAGGCAATAGTCCCAGAAGCTGGAAAACAAGTTCTTTGTTTTCAAAGAGGAATTGGGTGGCATGCCACAGTATCCACTACAACAAAGACTAGACCTGGGACAAAAGGCAGGGGTCTCTCTCTGCATCTGCTGGCTTTCCTTTCTTGGTGACCTCGCTCTCAGACATCTCTTCCCTTGAAGTAACATGCATGGCCACAGGCACTTTCAGACCTGCGTTCTACCAGCTTAGCTTTCCCCCCTGGTTCCAGCCAAAAATCCAGTGTTGGATTCTTACTGGCCCAGATAGATGACTCTTACTTAGTGAATGATCATTATAGAGATACCACTAGATCTGCTCTGGTTTATAAAAGATGTAAATAATTACAAACATTAGCATTTTACCTATTACACAGAGTCAACGAAATCGTAAAAGCCTGGGAATTAGTAGATGTTCAACCTAAAGCTGTTGCTGCTATTGTTGTTAGGATGTAGATAGGTATGGAGGCTTGGTAGCCAGAATAGAACATTCGGGGCCAGGAGGAGTGTGAACTGACATGAAAAAGTAGAAGGTGAGTTTAAGGGACAGTGAGTAAACCAACATGGAGAGTTTCAATGTGAGAATAGTCAGCAAGTCTGAGACTACAGAAGGATTGAACTTGAGAGTAATGAGTGTGGACGTTGTTCTACAGACCATTGCTACTCCGGGTAGGATATGGTCTACAGTATTTTTTACCTGTCCACAATAAATACAGAAATCAAGAGTAAAAGTTATAGCAATTTGACTGAGTAAAAAGTATATACATATATAGAATCTAATAATAAAAAATTGGGACCTGTATTTATGTCTTCTTCATTTCATTTTTCTAGAAATCCATTTTTATTGTATTTTACAAAACAATGGCCCTTAATGCATTGAAAAGGTTTTTTTAAAAACTGTTCCTTCACCAGAGATAGTTTGAGAAGCACCACAGAGGCAGAGGGCCATAATATTTTTGACAAATGTCATGTTACAGGATTTTAGTTTTCCTAGAGAGAATATTGAGGATAGACTGTAGGAGAGAGGTAATGGAGGAAGCCACACCGAGCATGGGGCTCCCGTGACTACATGGGTGGGAGTCGGCAAAGGCCAGTGGAAGCTGAGTTGGTGAAAAGGAGGGACTCTGGGCAGGGGCTCTTTCTCTACCAGGGTCTTGAATGTGTACGGAGAATTACAATAAGTTGAATATATAGGCAATGATCTACCCAGAGGCTTCTACACTTCAGACATCATGTGGAATAAATCCAGAGCTCTGAGGACAGTATTTGAGCAAGATGACAATGCCACCTATACGATCATACAGACCCCAAGTCTCAGCGCAGTTGTGGCCCTGCTGCGTGCCTGGTCCCCACATCTAATCAGCCCACATTTGTTCTGCTTCTGAAACAGCTGTCCCGTGTCCTCCCTTCTTGCCAGTTTTGGTCCTCTTCTTTTCTGTCTCTGCCCTTAATGCTTCTCTTGAAGGCAATAAAATCCTGTCCTGTCTCACTACAAAACTTCTCAGGGCCCCCATTTGGGGATAAAATAGCTCAACTCCTGAGCAGGAGAAGTAAGACTACCACTGAATGTCACCAAACCCCGCATTTCAGCTGAAACTCCCCGTTTCCACTCCCATGCTGCCATGCTTGATTCAAAACAGCGCCCTGAAGTTTTGTTGCCTTTCCTCCCACAGCTCACTCTGTGATGATGAATGTATACCTAATAACTCGGACAAACTCCCCCCAGTCACTGCCCTGAAGGATGTGTAAGGAAATCTTGACCATTTCACTATCATCCTGGGTGCACACCATATGATGCCTCCATCATTTCAACAAATGAGAGAAAAGGTCAGAAAGTAGGCATAATGAAGCTCCCATAGGCTGGGTTTCTTGCATGTGTCCTGGCTGCCTATTATGTATTTCAATCCCTCCTTAGAAGAAAGGAATCAGGGCTGAGGCTTCTTTTTCTACCAGGGTCTTGATTACATCAGAGCTTCAGTGTATAAGGGGGATTATAATGACTTGGGTATGTAGGTACTGATGTGTTCAATAGGCCCCAACAACCTAATGAGGATTTTATTGCAAAAGAAACTGAAATTTAGATAGATTTACTCTCATACCTAACACCATATAGTCATAAGTAGAAGAGTGGGGATTTAAACACAGGCACTAAACATGTTGCTTCTTTATCATCAGATGAGACAAAGAAAGAACACCCACATTCTAGGATCAGCTCTACTAGAAACCAGCTCATTTTAGGAATGTCAGTCTCTTTGGGTCCAGCCTCCTCATTTGGAAAATAAGGAGACGGAGCTAAATGTTTTTACAATTTTTTTTTTGCCTTCCAAATTAGCAGGGTTTTTTTTCTTTTAATTAGTATTGTTGCTGTTCAAGTACAGTTTTCTGCCTTATCCCCCGACCCCAGCCCCAACACCCCAGGCCTCCCCACCTCCCTCCCCTGTTTTCACCCTCCCACGCCCCACCCCGCTTATTGTCCATGTGTCCTTTATAATTGTTCCTGCAAACCCTTCACCCATTTCCCCTGAAATTCCCTCCCCTCTCCCCTCTGAACACTGTCAGCCTGTTCTCAATTTCAGTGTCTTTGGTTATATTTTGCTTGTTTGTTTGTTTTGTTGATTAGGTTCCTGTTAAAGGTGAGATCATATGGTATTTGTCTTTCACCACCTGGCTCATTTCACTTAGCATAATGCTCTCCAGTTCCATCCATGCTGTTGCAAAGGGTAGGAGCTGTTTTTACAAAATTCTTTACTTCTCTTGCATTCCTTGATTCTGAGTAGTAACAGCTGATGTTTGTTGAGTATTTATTACACATCCAGCATCTCACTTTTAAACAAATTATCTCATTTGATCTCACTCACCCTTATAAAGAAGTGCAGCTATGATTCCCCTTTGACAAATGAGGAAACTGTGTTTAGAGAAGTTAAGTAGCTCTCCCAAGGTCACACAGCTAATAAGCAAGGCAAGAAGGTTTTAACTCAGACCAGCTGACTCTGAGTCCCTGCTCTAAGCCTGCTTAGCTTCCAGGATCTCCAAGTCCAGGTCATGCATGAGGCCAAATGCTCTCTTGCCTCAAGGCTGAGCCACCTGCTGCTCCCTCCCCAGACAGTTCACCCCTCTCTCCAAGCTCACTTGTACTGATTAATTCCTGGTCACTAGGCAGGTTTTCTCTGTGAGGCCAGATTCCTGGGCCGGGTCAGCTACTCTTCTGTGAGCCCCCACTGCCTATGGACCTCCTCTATCATCTACTTATTACACATCTCTGTACACGTCCAATTACTTTTCTGTCCTCCACACATGGCTATCAGCGCCAAGGGGGCAGGAACTGGCCTTGCTTCCCCAAAGCATAGAGCATCACATTGCACTATGAAAGGAAAATGCTTTCACTTAAAAAGGCACTTGCTGAAGAGATAGAAAAACTGAACACTTCTTCACCTCAACTGTTTCTAACTAACTGAAATGACCCAGGACGCTAGACCCATACTGGATCTCACTGAAGGCTTTTTTGTGATCAATGAACAAAATGAGTCTTTTTCTGAACCATCCTATCCAGTGTGCATGTTGTCAAACCTTAATTAGCATAATCACCGTGAAACCTATTTTTTGTCATTCTTAAAACAAAAACCCTGAGTTGTCTCCTCCAAGAAAACATATCTGAATTTCTTCACTGGTATTTTCCCTTGTCTGGCAAGGAAATAAACTCAGCTTGTTACTACTATTATTATTGTATTGCAGTATGATTCTGATGGTCTTCATTTTATTTTTTGTCAGCACATAGTAGATTCAATAAATGCTTGTTGAGTGTCATAAATACAAATATTGATACTATTGTATCAGATGATAGATGATCCATACCTGGATGCCTTAGGAACCAGGAGGAAGGCAGAATCATTCCTCTCCCCAGATAATTGTGGAAATGTTCAAGGGGGAAATATGGAAATGAGTTCAAGGTGCCTAGTCATACTTTACTTTTTCCTAACCTAATACTCAGTTTTTTCCAGCCTTTTCCAGCATAGAACCCACAAGATTTCATTTCAATGACACTCTAGGCAAGTCACACCAATTGCATACATGGGGCTCAACATCAATTCATAAAGCCCTACTTTGCTCTCAACTTTGTTGGGCTTTTCTCCAATCAACTCACCTATTACCAAATCCCCTTGCATCCAACTTCACTGATAAAAGCTTCAGGAAAGGGCTCTTCAACTTCTCTTGCCTTAGCTAGAAATCTCACTACATCTGCCCCCATCTGATCCTGCTTCCCTCCTCCTAACAGCATCTGAGCTTTGGAGCCAACCCACTTGCCTTCTCAGCAAACCTGCTTCATGTTTACCTGTCTCCTTGCATATCCAACTACCTCCTGTCAAATGGATCTGTCTTATTATCAGTTAAATATGTTCAAATTCCTCACATCTTAGAAAAAGAAAACCAATAATTTTCCCTTGACCCCCTTACCTTTCCATCTACCACTTCACAGTTGAATCTCTTGAGAAAATGGAAAAAGGGTCAAGGAGTATAAAAGCTCCTTCCATTTCCTCACCCTACTGCAAGTTAGCTTTGACCTCCATTTGCCCATTAAAAGAACTCTGGCCAGGGTCACTGATGATTTCTATGTTGCTAAACTCAACAGATATTTTTCATTTCTCCTCTTGACTTCTCAGGAAAATTAGACACTGTCAACTCCTCCCTTTCTCTTACAACACTCTTGTGGCTTCTTTGTCACACACCCTCCTGCTTTGTCATGTACGTCTCTGCAGTTCTTTAAGGACCCTGTCAGCAAGTAGTTTCCCAAGATCGATCAATAGTTCTAATTAGTATCTGTTTTTTAGTGGCTACTAAACTCCAATCTCCATCTCAGATCACCCATTAGAGCTGCAGACCCCCATATTAAATTGCTTTATTTTTTAAAGTCATTTTAGAGAAGTTTTAGATCAACAAAAAATTGAAAGGAAGATATAGAGATTTCCTATATATCCTCTGCCCCACGCATGCACAGCCTATCTCATTATTAACATCACACACCAGACTGGTACATTTGTTATCAAGGATGAACTATATTGATGTATCATCACTCAAAGTCCGTAGTTACATTAGGCTTCACTCTTGGTGTTGAGTTTGGATCAAACATTCCATGATATATATGAGTTTAGATCAAACATATCATGATATATATTCATCATTATAATATCATATAAAATATTCCCACAGCTTTAAAAATTGTCTGTGCTCTGCCTACCCCTCCCCCTACTCCACCCCTGGCAACTACTGATCTTTTACTGTCACCATAGTTTTGTCTTTTCCAGCATGCCACATAGTTGGAATCCTACACAAATGTAGCATTTGCAGATTGGATTCCTTCACTTAGTAATACTCACATGTATCAAGTTCCCTCCATGTCTTTCATGGCTTGATAATTCTTTTTAATACTGAATAATATTCCATTGTCTGGAATTACCACAGCTTATTTAACCATTCACTTATTGAAAGACATCTCTGTTGCTTCCAAGTTTTAGAAGCTGCTGTAAACATCCTTCTGCAGGTTTTGTGTGGATATCTAAGTTTTCAACTCCTTTGAGTAAATACCAAGGTGTGGAATTGATGGATTGTATGGTAAGATTATGTTTAGTTTTGTAATAAACCACCAAACTGCCTTCCAGAGAGTCTGTACCATTTTGCATTCCCATCAGCAACATGTGAGAGTTCCTGCCGATTCACATCCTTGCCAACATTTGGTGTTGTCAGTTCCAGTTGCTTCTTGTCTTCTTCATCTGGATGTACCAAAAGGCATGCCAAACTCAAGACTGTACTTATGGTCTTCCCACCCTCTCCACACCAAACCAAATCCTTATCCAATATTTCATCTCTTGGGTGATACCATGACCAATCAAACCTGGAATGCTTCTTTGATACCTCCTTCCTTTATCCCCTATATGTAACCAACCACCAACTTTCTTTTTCATTTTGACTTCTTAATGTCTTTTGGATTGGTCCAGTTTTCTTCAGTTCCTCTGGTACCACTCTAGCCCAAGCTATATCACCTTTTACCTAGATTATGGCAAAAGCCTCCTAACTGGTCTTCTCATATCTATCTTATTGCTGCAGTCAAAGTGATGTTCTCTCAAATTGTGAAATGATGATGAAACCCCTATGTTCAAAATATCCCAAGAGGTTTGTTTTTCCTATGTTTGTTTTAAATAAACAGCAAAATGTTCACCCTGACTTACAGAGCCTGAACCATCTATCCCCTCCCCACCTCTCCAGTGTCATCTCTCCCATTTTCTACCACCAGTTCCACCTTCCCTCTTTCTAGTCCACATCAATGGTACTCCCTCCCTCCACAGGGTCTTTATGCATGGCTTTCTTTTTCTGGGTATATCTACTCTTTGCTTGGCTCAGCCTTACTCATATTTTTATCATGGCAAATATCATGTCATTAGCAAAGTATACTCGGACATAGGTCAGGCCAGGTTTTGTACATTACAGAGACAAGCTTTCTTCTTTCAGAACCTTTATATCAGTTTGCAAAAGAGACCCACTTATGTAATTATGATTGATGCCTCTCTCCTCCCACTATACTGTTCTCTCTCTATGATCAGAGGTGTCTCTATTTTGCTGTTTTATCCCCAAGTATTATTAACATGGGACCCAGAACACTGTAGGCACTCAATGAATATTTATCAAACGATGACTGAATGTGGGGGTGCGGGGGGGGACACAAATGAAGCTGCTGGTCATGAGTTCTCTGAAGGAGTAGGCTGTGATGAATTTGCTAATGCACCTTTGTAACCTGGGAAATGGCTGGTTTCATGACTTCACCTAGTGGGGAACTAATAAATATTGGTAGGACCAAATTGAATTTATTTGAATTAATGCATAATATCTACTTCATTCTGAAATAGATCTTGAGCTATCATTTACAGAGCACATAACTATGTGCTCATTATTATGCTAAGTGCTTTTTATGTGTTATCCTGTTTAACCCTGAAGCCACCATAGATGGGCATTATTTTTTAATTTTTATAAATGAAGGAGTAGAATTAGTCAAGGTCTCTATGGGAAGCAGATGGCACACTCAATGTAGGAAGGTTTCAGAAGAATTACATAAAGGGACGTTGACAAGGCTGTGGGCAGGGGGAAAGTAAGGCACAGGAGAGGATCCAATACCCCACAGTGAGTAGGGGCTGGGTGGACTTCATTGTTACCCCTAGGCCTGAAGGTTACCAGAACCTACACACAGAGGACAGGGTAGAAGTGGCTGCCAGTCAAGACTGTGATCTTGGGCTGAGAAGCATGTGGCCTGCCCATGGTGACCCTGAAGTAACATAAGTAAAATGCCCTGACTTCACTTTCTTCCATTTCTCTCTGAGGCTCTGCATTGGCCACACTCAACTGGAAGGCAGAGAGCAAATGAACCCTTGATGCAAGCCTGCAGGGCCTACAGCAGTTGGAGAAGGACAGAGAATGGAACTGGAGGTGCAAACTAAAAACACTGAGCATGAGTTCCATGAGCATAGCCCTCAGAGCCAGAGGTCTGCTCTCCCAGGTCCAGGCTGCCACCTCCATTGCCCTCAGGGAATGCAGACTGACTGTGCATGTACCATTCTTCGTGGAACAGACATCTGAGAAATTAGGATTCTCCTGCCAGCTAACTGCTGATGAGTAAATGTTCTGAAACTATGAAGTGGTCCAATGGACATAGGAAGTACAGAGAGGGTCATATCAGGAGGTCACCAACCCAGCAACTTCCTCTTATCTGTGCCTTGGAGGATCTAGAGTAAGAGGAGGGAGAGTCTGGCCTGACTTTCATAGTCGACACGCTGCAGATAATATGAAATCTGGCTGCCTTGATGACTTATGCTATTGACCCAATTCTATACTTTACAACAGATTTTCTGAAAATAGACAAGCTCACCTATGGCCCACTTCGTACAGAATTAAATCTGGTGGCTGTGGCTCTGATGACATATCCTTAGATCTCCTCAGTGGCTCAATCTCTAAAATTAGAATCAGAGAACATGGGGATATCTCAATATTTGCATAATTTTAATGATTATCTGCAAAGGAAGTGCAATGAGCCACTGTTGTCTATGAGGAACATTCTAACATCTTTCTCTTTCTACCTGCAAATGTAGCTTTTTAGACTGCCAGACATCTACCAGCTGAAGGGAAAATCCAAGGTCACTAACCCAGGGACACCAATTCTGATAAACTTGGCTCAGTGGTGACAGTCACTCCTCCAACTGTCTTAATTAAATCTAACTCCTTGTTAGCCAAATTTTTGTTATTGTTGTTGTTATGGTACTACACACTGCTTCAAAATTTTATTTTCTGTCTTGATGGCATGGACTTGTCATTGATAAGATTTTGTCCTATATATGCCCCTACTCCCACCATAGCAAATTATTGAGTACATTTTTTATGTAGAAGTATTAAAAAATATGTATTTTCAGATAATATGAGAATGTCATATTTGGTCATAGCTTTCATACCACTCAATATTCAAGTCAAACTCATTTAAATTTAGACCAAATGTTTGTATCCAGAATAAAATATTAGGGTAATTATGCTAAAGAGGATTGTAGTAAGTTTAAAGGTGTCTACCTCCAAAAGATATGTCCACCCAGACCCTCAGAATATGGCCTTATTTGAAAAAAGGGTTTTAGCAGGTATAATTAAGGGTATTGAGGTGAGCTCCTCCAGGATTACCCAGGTGGGACTATAAGAGAAAGGCAGAGAGAGATTTGAGTCACACTGAAGAGAAGGTGGTATTAAAGAGAAGTCAGAGGCCAGAGTGATGCAGCCAACAAATGAGGAACTCCTAGAGCTACCAGGAGCTGGAAAAGGCAAATAAAGATCCTCCCCAGAGCCTTCGAAGGAAGCACAGCCCTGTCAACACCTTGATCTCAGATTTGGCCTCCAGAAATGTGAGAGAATAAATTTCTGTTGTTTCAAGTCACCCAATTTGTGGTACCTAATTATGGCAGGTACAGGAAACTAATACAGGGAGTATTCAAATCCCCTGATTGAATGCCTTCATTTTATAGATGAGAAAAATAATAACTTTAGCAAGTATAAAATGTTTCACATAGTGACTGCACTCACTCTTCATAGCAACTCTAAAAGGTAGCCAACAAAATTCTGGAGCCACCAGAAGCTCAAGAGGAGGGGAGTGAAACCCAAAGCAGTTCAGTAATTTGCCTGAGAACAAGTAGCTGAGCATAGTAGCAGCAGGTTCTTGCAAAGTTCATACTTTGCCCATGAAATCTGTCTGCCATGGTTCAGAGATGTCCAACAATATGCCCAAATCGCACATCTGATGAGAAACAGTCTAGAATGCAGATTCCTTTCTCGCCACCCACCACCGCCAAACACACACAATTTTTGCTTGAGGAATCTGTCCAGGTAAGACAGCTGCTTCTCAAGGTCAAGACTGTTTAACAATAAAGAGATTGGCTTAATAGGATGACCTTGAAATTCATAACCTAGATCCTGGTGCTAAATAAAATTTGATATCTCCAAATACAAGGGGTAGTAAGTTGTTAATTGTTTAAATGAAGGGCACAGGCTCTTCATTTGTTCGTGAAATATCCTTTAAGATTCTGCAAACACTCAGAAAGTTAAAATAATCAACTGTTCTAGGCCAAGCTGGTTTGGTGCACCCTCTGCTCTGGTCTGTCTTGTAAAATAGTTTATTTATGTGCTTCACGGGGCACCACATAAAAGTACAATAGTGGTAAAGACAGTGAGCTAATAATACACTTGAGCAAGGAATCAAAGAAATATACCAATTGTTTCTGAGATAAAGCCCCCCAGTTTGCAATTACTTAGCAATTTAAATCCACTTCATTTGGACAATTTTGCCTCTGAGACAGGCTGAGGCTCTCATTCAGAATCCAATTGATGAAATTGGGAAAGATACATTAGCCAGAGTGACTTAATTCATTTTGGGTTATTTGCAGCTTTAATTATGATCCAGACACTGCCAGAACCATCCCTTCAGCAGGTACTGAAGGTAACTGGATCCTGAGAGATGCTCGGTGGTGTGTGCAGCTGGCCAAGTGACCCAGGCTACTCTGTCATCATATTCTGCTTTAGACCAATTCTCTCAGCTCCTGTGGAAGAGTCATAGGAACTTAGGAATCCTAACAAGATCTTCCTTTTTAAAAAACAACTTTATATTAAGATATAATTAACAGACAATAAACTGCACACATTTAAAATGTGAAATTTGATAAGTTTTCACACACACACACACACACACACACACACACTTGAGGAACTACCCTCACAATCAAAATAATCAACATATCCACTGCCTTTCCAAACTTCTCATGCCCCTTTATAATCTCTCTCTCTCCCACCCCACACAAACTCAGGCAACTATTGGTCTGGTTTTTTGTCACTATTAATTACTTTGTTTATTCTAGGATTTCCGTATAAATGGAATCAGACAGTATGTACTCTTGTTTTTCTCATTCACAAGTATAATTATGTTGTTGCTACTTTGGGCTGCTACAGGCTATATGTCCATTGCTTTCATTTCTCTCGGGAAAATGTCTAGGAGTAGAATGGCTAGATTATATGGTAAATATATGATTAACCTTTTCAGAAACCACCAGACCATTTACCAAAGCCACTGTACCATTTTATGTCCCCTCAGCAGTATGTGCTCTACATTTTTGCTAGAACTTAGTATAGTTAGTCATTTTAATTTTAGCCATTCTATTAGGTATATGGTGGTATCTCACTGTGATTTTTTAACTTGGATTTCCATAATGATGATGATGTTGAACATCTTTTTACATGCTTGTTTGCCAACCATGTATCTTCATTGGTGAAATTTCTGTTAATCTTTTTCCCATTTTTAAAATTGGGTTGAATGTGTTCTTACTGAGTTTTGAAAGTTCTTTACATATTATGCATACCAGTATTTTATTAAATATATGATTTGCAAATATTTTTCCAAAACTGTGGTTTGTCTTTTTATTCTTTTAACAGTGTCTTTTGAAGAGCTGAAGTTCTTAATTTTGATGAAAACCTATTGATCAATATTTTTAAATAGATTGTGTTTTGGAATCTCTAAAAAACATCTTTGCCTAACCTAAATTCACAAGATTTTCTCTTATATTTTCTTATAGAAGTTTACAGATTTAGGTTTATATTTTGGTCTATGATATATTTTGAGTTAGTTTTTATATATGCAAGGTACAGATTGAAGTTCAACTTTTTTGTAGATGGAAATTGTCCAGGACCTTCATTTCTCTGTTGGGAACTTCCCTGCCTGGTTTCAGAAGCTGTAACCTCCCCATGGCTAAGGCTGAAAAAGAGACCTTGGGACCATAAGCCACTAAGGAGACAAAGCTTATCTTCCTTATATGGGCACCACCTCTGCCCCCTTTTACTTCACCTTCCTTGGCCCCGGGTGGATGACTAGTTAGCCAATGATGGCTAAGATTCCTCAAGGAAGGAATGACCTGAGACAAGCATGGTCATGAAGGGGCCCTCAGGGAAGGACTTGGAGGGCTATAGAAAAAGGGGGTGATGGACCCTCACCCCTCAACTTTGATATAGCCTGGGTCTTCATTCTGTTTGTGAGAAGTCTCCTAATCTCTTGGCTGCTTTACTTCCCCTGCCTGATGTAAGCCTGAAACAATGCTGGACATGGGTGCAGCCCTGTGCTGAAAAGGGCTGGCTCCCTGGGGCAATCAGGCCTAAGAAAGAATGCCTAAAATCCTGTGAAAACTGCTTTGCTGAGAATGTCCTCAATTTTCTGATAAGGGTCCAAGCATGAAATGAGTTTGTTTCCCAAAGTTTTATGGCCCTTTAGCTAACCCTGATTCAGAACTATGAGTAAGCCCTCATAATTCTTTATATGTTATCTATTGCTTGATCCAATACAAGCCCATTGAGGAACAGGCTCCTGGCCCTTCTCCTTTGAGAGACTGGCCACCTTTCCTCCCCAAGCAGATTATGTCTTGGTAGATGTATTCTCATCCATGGTAGACAGGTGGGGGAGGGAGCTCTGCGAGCAGAGCACCCTCCCGTACACATTTCTCCACTGAATTGCTTTTGTACCTTTCTCAAAAATCAGTTGTCCGTGTGCATCTTATTTCTGGAGTCCCCTTTCTGTTCCATTGATCTATTTGTTTATCTTACACTAATATCATGTCTTGATTATTGTAGCTTTAAAATAAGCCTTGGAATCAGGTAATATTAGTCCTCCAGTTTTGCTCTTTTTAAAGTTGTTTGGGCTATGCTGGTTTCTTGCATTTCCATATGAATTCTAGAGTCAGCTTATCAATTCCTACAAAATTCTGAAAGAATTTTGATTGATATTTTGGCCCATGAATACAGCATAACTCTCAATTTATTTATTCTTTAATTTCTCTCAGAAATGTTTCCTTCCTTCCTTCCTTCCTTCCTTCCTTCCTTCCTTCCTTCCTTCCTCAAGAATATTTTTTTAATTGCTTTTAGAGAGAAAAAGAGGGAGAGAAACATCAAAGTGAGAGAAAAACATTGATCACCCAGACCAGGAATCAAAACTGCAACCGAGGAATGTTCTCCATCCAGGAATCAAACCAGCATCCCTTTGGCTACGGGACAACACTTCAACCAACCAAGTCACACTGGCCAGGGCATTGTTTTGTATTTTTCAAATGTACCTGTCTTACTCATCTTTTGTCAGATTTACTCCTCAACATTTCATAATTTTTGATGCTATAGTAAATAATATTTTTTTTACATTGCAACTTTTGATGGTTCATGGCTGGTATATAGAGAATCTGAAATTTTATATTGATCTCATATCCTGCAACCTTGATATTTTATCCAAATTTTTCCAGGTGTTTCAGCTGAGAGGTAAACCCAGTTCTGTTACTCCTTTTTGGCTTGGAAGTCCCAAGACTGTCTTTGAAAGTTCCTAATTAAAATTTGGATTCCTTTCTTCTCTTGCATGACTATATCCCTTTCCATTACTAGAATCTAATTGCCTTTTTATTATATCATTTATTGATTGTTATGACTATTATCATTATTAAGCTTTGAAATGAATTATAATTTCTCATTTGTGACAATTACCCTCCAGAGCCAGGGCAGATGGGAGGCAGCTGAGAAGGAATTTTCTGACCAGGAAAGAGGCTTGATTTTCTATTGTTTTCATTATCCTCTTATTGAAAATTCCTATAGGTTTGTTCTTAAATTCTTATATATATCATAATCATCACAGGAGCATATTTTAGAAATAGGTTAGTTAGATTGCCAACACATCATCTCTAGACCCCAAAGAATCAGAATCTGGGAAACCTGTACTGCATTTTTAAGCCACTATACAAGAGATTCTGATGTATACCAAAGTTTAGAAGCTTTCGTGGCAGAAAGGTCTTGTGGACCACCCAGTCCAGGCAGTCAGAAAATTATTAAGTTGTAAAACTTCTCTCCTCAGTATTCCTTTTCTTCATATTTTTTTCTCTACTTGGCTCTTAGATTTCTCAGTTCTCACCCTAGCAAACAGACTTGCACAAATTATTTTCAAGTGTTGTTCTAGGGATATTATATTGGCGTGTTTTCTTATGCTTCCTTCCAAAGGAAATTACACAGTCCACAGCCCTGCCTAGGAGGCCCTATGACCCGGTCTGCCTCCTCAGCATCCTGCCCCACCCCTAGCCACAGTTCATTGGCTCAGTGCGGCTTTAACAAGTCAGCCTTGAGCTGACTCCAGTAAACTGAGCATGGCCATAGTGTGGTCTCCTGCAAAAGCAGTGCAGAAGCCAGGCCAGTGCAATTCCTACACTCAGTGTGATGGGTCTAAAAGTGGTAAACCCATGGAGATACAAATCAGATTGGTGGTACCTGGGGCTGCAGGGCGAAGGGATGTTGTGTGACTGCCTAATGGTTCAGGGTTTCTCTCAGGGTGATGAAAATGCTTTAGAACTAGATGAAGGTGGTAGTTGCACAACATTAACAGTGTAGTAAATGCTACTGAGTTGTGTACTTTAAAACGGTGGATTTCATGTTCTGTGAATTTCCACTAAAGAATAAAGGTCAAGGAAGTGAGTGTGGAATGCATGGGAGGTCATGATAGCCCCTGAAGGATCATGTTCCATGAAAGATCCTAGCAGACACACTCTTCACATCAGGCACAGACTGATGAGGGGACACCAGCATCAGGATGAATTTCCATGTGGACACCCCTGTGGGCAGGGCTGAGGGTAGAAGAGGAAGTCACAGAACTCGTCTGTGTGGGAATTACAGGGTCTTGAAACAAGAGAGGTTGGGTGTTGGTGCTTAACTGCCGGAGGTGGGAAAGGGGCTTCAACAAGTATTGTAAAAACCAGCAAGGTCAGAAGGGCAACCAAGGGTGCTTGACACACAGGGAGTTGTGCAGATAGGGATGCTTAGTATATATAACATTATATAAGTGTATAAATATATATGTAACACTTGAAAAGCAGCAGTAGTCCTTAGAAATTTAGACTACCTGTCAGCTACTGAGTTGTGTACTTTAAAACAGTGTCAGGTGTTCAGAACTTGCAGGACCTGAGCACACTGGGCTGTGTTTTTCATGTACTGACATGGTCACTCTGCTGAGCTTGTCAGGTGCAGGCACACTTGTGGGTGGGGAAGAGGTCTCTCTTAAAGATGAGTCTGTATCTGGGATTGACTATTGGATAAGCAGGCAATCCACAGACAGGAAGCAGGAAGTCAAATGGTAGGACCTGGGTGTATGAGAGAGGGAGTCCTCCCTCTATCTGTGTCTTCTGTTCTTGTCCTGGATTTTGAGGTGTTGGCCCATTGATGGGAAAATGTAGATAGTGAGGAAGGGAAGCACCAATATAGAGCCATGATGAAGTGTTTAGATTTTATCCAACTGGCAAGGAGAAGGCACTGGAATATTATAAATGAAGACAGATGTGATATACATTTCAAAGTTATAATCTCCAGAGCTATTAAAATATCATGATACTTGCCCTGGATAGGAGGCATATATCATGATGTTCAAGCAATATTCTTATCCTTTGTGAAAGAAAGTCACATTGTACAATTTTAGGTCACCCAGGTTAACTGCTCTTCCTATCTTCACTGCCTTCTGAGTTTCATCTTAAAGCAGGTGTGAGCTAGTCATTCTACCACATTGCCTCGGAATTATAAAACCACAGGGTTGGTGAAGACCTCAAGAGAGTGTCTAGTCCAACCTGCAGACTCCTAGGCAGGTCCACATCTTAGTCATCTCAGAGACAGAAAATCTAAATTACATGTTGATGCTGGCCCTGAGGGCCAGTTTCCTGTCTGCCCTGGTGTGACGAGAGTACTCATCACCACTCTGATCAGAGGCTTGAACATGATTCAGATTGTTCTAAAGAAATTCAATAACAGCAGCAGGAAAAACAGGAAACTAAAAACACCTTGGGTGCCTTTGGATGCTCAGAATCTAGTCTTCCTAAATCTTCACTCTGACTATCCTAATCTACTATTGGACTTTTTCCATAAAATGCATCACTTCCATTCCAGTCCAGTCCAGAAATGTTGATGGAACACCCAGTGGCATGGCATTGTGCCAGCACAGGGGAGTTACTGATACCTGAGACAAGGTCCTAAAATGGGAAATCAGGCCTCTGAAAAGTCATGTGAAAGGATATATATGTATATATCTCCCTAAAATGGAATTTACTTATAAAAAATTATGTGTTCATTATTATATGTTTAAACTTCAACCACCTTCAAAATATTCTTCATTTGATGCAATACACCTATTAAGACACTTTTTTCCACTCCTCAAAACTGTTTTTGAACTTGTCGATGTTGGTGCCTTTTAGTGCTTCTGCTGTTTTGTTTTGTTTTGTTTTTTCACCTCTTCCACATCAGCAAAATGTTTCCCTTCAAGGACTTTTTTCATCCTCAACAAAAAAAGCCATGCAGGGTGACATCAGGTGAATGGGGAGGGTGGGGCATGGGGGTCACACCATTTTTTGGTTAAAAACTGCTGAACACCTGTGGTGTGGGCAAGTGTACTCATTAATCACCCATGATGAAAAGGAAAAATGCGTTGAAAGAGTCTTCAAAACAAAAATTCACTGAAGCCAAATGTAGCCTCTCATGACAATGCCAGCTGATGCAATGATACAGATGGGTGCCCTAGAACACTCACCTAGCAGAAGCAGCCTATACTATAAAAGGCCAAAATCTTAGCACAGGGCTTCTAGTTTAAATCATTTGCTATTATTAAAAAGCTCAACATAATAGGGAGAGCAAAAAAAAAAAAAAAACAATGAATGAAAACCTGTTTAAGGTATGGCAAGAGAGGAAAAAAACACTGGAAAAAAATATGCCAAGATCCATGTCATCCTGGCCCTCCTCTTCCATTTTCAAAAATCCTCCCAGTAGCTTTGCTGTCTCAGACACATATTGACAAATACCGGTAATGGAAATGTATTAGAGCAACAGTACTCTGAGGAATCTATCTAGCTTTTAAATGTGGTTCCATTATGGGATTACACTGGCACCTCCAAGTCTAACGCCCAAGTACCGAGGTTGGGGGACGTGCCCCCGGGAGCTCAGGCAAAATGACAAAGGAGACAGTTCAGGCTCTAGGGCAGCAGATAATATATTCTTTTTCCAAAGAACCACAAAGCCTTTTAAAAAGCAAATGGAATAAGAATGTGGACAAGAAGTCCCCGTCTTTATAATAAACAGATGGTGAGGAAGAAAGTAGAGAGCAGGTGAATTGCCAAAGAAAAGGCAGTAGCGTGAAAACCATCAAAATCTTAGAGTTGATTATATACCACTTTTCAAGAAATGAGAGATATGAAGCCAGGAAAATATCAGTTTAGTGATGGCTGAACAAACAATTCTTTTCCCAGAGGCAAAGAAAGAGAAGCAAGCCTCATGAAATGCTGGCAATTATGCAGATGGCCAGAAGAATATAAGAAAAAACTTCAATGATGATGCAAGCCCACAGAATAAGGGAGAGAGTCAAGGAGACAAAAAGCTGTCTGAATTGTTTACCATTTTGAGTGCACCAACAGCTCAGCAAGCATTTATCTGAGTTGTGAAAAATTACCCTCTGAAATCAAGGAAATTATCCAAGAAGTTAAACATTTATTAAAAACAAGCTTAGAGATTATAGGAGGAAGGTCCAGTATGAAGAGTCAGCAAAAGCTGAATCAGCTGATTTCGGCTGCAGGGCATGTTGTATTTGATTCAGGGCAGAAGTCCTGATGTAGAGCTTCTGGCCTGTTGCTTTGGGGGCCTCCAGGCTGTGCTCCAAGAAATAGCAGTTGGTCTCACTTCTTCCTGAGAAAAGCTGATGACACCACCACTGAACAACCTGGGACCTCTGACCCTTCCATGACGTTTGTACCCAGGGAAAGGAAGTCAGCATTTATTTGCAAACCAGGTAACTGCTTAGGTTGGGGATTGGGCAACATTCAAAATTAAACCCAGCCCCGAGTCTTTCAGCACCAGTTGCCAAGGTCTAGAATCTAATGCCCAGGTGAATAAAGTCCTTTGCTGTGTGTGGCAGAGTTTTGCCTTCTCTAATCCCTTTTGTCATAAACATTGAGCAAACAGGAAATATCATTTGAACAGACAAGGGAGACTTTAATGTGCTTCTTAGAACAGCACTGAGAACGTGGAATGTTGCAGGGATGTATGCACAGCTGTTTGGGGAGGGGTGACAATGAGGAAGAGGGCTTTGCTGATGACAGTTATGTATTTACCATACTCTCCTCTCTGTGTGAGTCTTTTTCTCACTAGGGGTGAGACCCAGCAAACGTCAGGTTTGTACAAACTTTAACAAACGGTAGAACAGAACCCTCAGGTAATAAAATTTACCTTTTTGCGAGTACCCATTCCGGGCTCCTTTTCCTAAAACTCCATGAATTAATATATATAAAAATTTTACGTGACCAAATTTTCACCAGGAAAAAAAATGAGATTTTTTTAAATCCCTTTATCATCCTTTAGTTACATTAGAATTTGCAGCAGACATCCTGCATGTCTTAAAGCTACATGAACTCCTAAATTTCCTGGTAAATTTCCACTCAGGTGTGTCTATATGGGGAGAAAAAAAGGTGGGGCAAGCTATGAGCTTCAGAGTCAAAATGATCTGGGTGTAAATGACAGCTTTGCAACTACTAGTTGTGTGACCTGGAGCAATATGCTTAATCTCACTGAATATCAGGCTATCATTTGTAACCGATAATAATACACATAATACAAATAATAACACCTACCTATGAGAACTTTCAAGCCTATAATGTACATGAGATAAATTACATTCAGCATAGCAGCTGGAACATAAAAAAATCATACTATATAGCAGTTATTTATATTATTATTAAAATAAGCTAGAATTTTGAAATAAACTTTTTCTCTAAATAATTAATTTGAAACTTTGTATGGGCTTTTTATGGACCATCTTCTGGGCCAAATGTGTCTTAAGAATAATGTAAGCTGTACAGTGGCAAAATAAGAAATTACTTAACATTAGAAATGTTGCATATAGAATTTAAGAAGAAAAATTAAAGTTTTCTGATCCCTAGTAACTCTTGTTGAGTCAAGACTGTTTGTTTTTTGGCAAGCACCTCTATTTCAAACTGAATGAAACCTCTGGCATTTTCTTCTGATGCACAGAGTTTTGAGCTATGACAATATTTATATTTCAATATCCTATAGTTCCAGAAAGTCCAGGTCATGGCATAATGTACATACTAAAATAAGAGTACATTATAAAAAAGTTTATGTTTTAAATAATTTGCATTAGTATTCAGAGAGAAGAAAAAATTAACTCTCCATGAAGTTCCTTCCTACTATAAGTTATTGTAAATTTATGCTTCACACTTAGAAATGTGAAATGTATTGGTCAGGGTTCAGCAACAGAAAATGGAAGTACCCTAGGCATTTTAAGCAGAAAGGAGTTTAACACTGTGAGTTATATGTTTACAAAATCATCAGAAGGCTTAGGAGAACAGCCCTCCAGAAGCTGCTGCACTTTCATACTCATCACCAAAAATGTAGGGAATTAAGAAAATGCCCAACATGATACCATATGTAGAAAACCCTAAAGACTCTACCAAAACCTATTAGAACTAACAAATGAATTCAGTAAAGTTGCAGTATACAGTATCAATATACTAAAATCTGTTGTTTCTATAATAATTATTATTCTATAACAATTAGAAGTAGAAATTTAAAAAACAATCCCATTTACAATTATATCAAAGCATAAAACACATAGCAGTAAATTTAACCAAGGATGTGAAAACCTGTACTCTGAAAACTATAAGATATTGAAAAAATAAATTGAAGAATATATGAATAAATAAAAGGATATATCTCTTTTTTAAAAAAGATTTTATTTGTGACTTCCGGCCAAGATGGAGGTATAGGTAGATACACTTTCCTCCTCGCACATCCAAAAGAAGTACAACAACAAATTTAAAAACAAAAAATAATCAGAACTGCCAGAAAATTGAACTGTATAGAAATCCAACAACCAAGGAATTAAAGGAGAAATATTCATCCAGACTGGTAGGAGGGGCAGAGATGGGCAGCCAGGGTGGAGAGGACTCAGCAACATGGTGGCTGGAGGACTGAGTGAGGTAGTGGCAGCCAGAGTGGGCACTCCCACATTTGCATGCAGATACACTGGGAGGAACAACTGGGGAGTGAGACAGACCTTGCAACCCAGGGTTCCATTGTGTGAAAATAAAGCCTCAAAACCTCTGACTGAAAAACCTGTGGGGGTTGAGGCAGCAGAAGAAACTCCCAGCCTCACAAGAGTTCATTGAAAGAGCCACAGGTTCCTAGAACGTACACAAACACACCCACCTAGGAATCAGCACCAGAAGGGCCCAATTTGCTTGTGGGTAGCAGCAGCAGTGACTGAAAGCCAGCAGAGAGCTGAGCAAGCAGCATTGTTCCCTCTTATACCCCACCTCCACATACAGTGCCACAACACAGCTACCTGGATGGCCCCACCCTGGTAAATACCTAAGGCTGCCCCCTCATTACTTAACAGAGGTGCTGAAACAAAGAAATATGGCTCAAATGAAAGCTCCAGAACAAGTACAAGTAAGTAATGAAGAGTTAGCCAACCTATCAGATACAGAGTTCAAAACACTGGTAATCAGGATGCTCACAGAAATAGTTGAGTATAGTCATGAAATAGAGGAAAGAGCGAAGGCTATGAAAACTGAAATTAAGAAAAACATGCAAGGAATCAACAGTGACAGTAAGGGAACAGAGACTCAAATCAATGGTTTGGACCAGAAGGAAGAAATAAACATTCAACCAGAATAGAATGAAGAAACAAGAATTCAAAAATAATGAGGAGAGGCTTAGGAACTTCCAGGACAACTTTAAACATTCCAACATCTGAATCATAGGGGTGCCAGAAGGAGAAGAACAACAGCAAGAAATTGAAAACTTATTTGAACAAATAATGAAGGAAAACTTCCCTTATCTGGTGAAAGAAATAGACTTCCAGGAAGTCCAGGAAGCTCAGAGAGTCCCAAAGAAGTTGGACCCAAGGAAGCACACACCAAGGCACATCATCATTACATTACCCAAGAATAAGATAAGGAGAAAATCTTAAAAGCAGCAAGAGAAAAGGAGATAGCTACCTACAAAGGAGTGCCCATAAGTCTATCAACTAATTTCTCAAAAGAAACTTTACAGGCAAGAAGGGGCTGGAAAGAAGTATTACAAGCCATGAAAGGCGAGGACCTACATCTAAGATAACTCTATCCAGCAAAGCTCTCATTTAGAATGGAAGGGCAGATAAAGTGCTTCCCATATAAGGTCAAGTTAAAGGAGTTCATCATCATCAAGCCTTTATTATATGAAATGTTAATGGGACTTATCTAAAAAAAAGATAAAAAATATGAACAGTAAAATTACAGCAAACTCACAACTAGCAACAACTGAACATAAAAACAAACTAAGCAAACAACTAGAATAGGGACAGAATGACAGAAATAGAGATCACATGAAGGGTTACCAGTGGGGAAGAGGAAAGGGAATGGGGGAAAAAGTACAGGGAATGAAAAGCATAATTAGTAGGCACAAATTAGGTGGAAGTTAAGAATAATATAGGAAGTGGAGAAGCCAAAGAACTTATATGTATGACCCATAGACATGAACTAAGGATGGGGGGATGTAGTGCGGAGGGGAATAATGGGGAGAAAAAAATGGGACAACTATAATAGCATAATCAATAAAATATACAAAAAAAA